>VDFB02146392.1:33882-192181 GCA_007258455.2 Sequoia sempervirens | reverse complement strand
CTTTATTGCAGCAAGAGGTAATCACTCTTGGATCATGCTATAATTACATCGTAACTTGTTAAACTTGAGACAACCTGAATGCACCCAATGATGATTGACACCTACATTATACAACCTGAATTAACTACATTATATGAGTTCCTCCATTTCTTTCACAACATAGTCACATTAAACTTGGGTCACACATGAATTCATTCTGTATTTGTTATAGCACAACTGTGCCACATGACCAATAGAGTTATGGATCACATAATTACAGTCACAAGAATCTATTCTTTGGTTGTGATCTTATGGTGATTCCATACAACAAAATATGTACATGAAATTCTCAAAACCCTAAACCTCTAAAAATGAAATCTAATGAGATTTTGCTTTAAAATATGATTTTCAAACTTGGAACTACAAATCTGACTTCACAGCTAAATTCTACAAAAAGACAATGACTACCCTCAACCTGGCGATATCTTCTTGAATTTTTTCTGATTTTTCCCAAGAAAATCATCCTTAGTTCTCCACAAACTGCCTTAAGTAGAGCAAAACATTGTCACAATAAATCAATGAACTCACTTTTCTTTATGTCGGCCACAATTTGATTTTTTTCTTATTTTTCATGTTTGTCGAAATTTCGATGAAATTGCTAGTCAAAATTTGGATGAAACCCAGGTTCGTCAAAATTTCGATGAACGACGGGGATAAAATTTTAAAAAATTGAAAATTACACATCAAATTTTATAAGCACCCGACGATACATCAAATTATACGTATTTCGTCGGATTTTGTAGTCAAATGAGTTAGTGGGAAAAACAAGGTAGTCCCTATATTTGATTGTTTTCTCCCAAAAAATAATGATTTAGCACTTCAAAAAAAATGAAAATGAAAGGGAACACATATATTTATCTACACCAATGATCTCAGAGAGTTTCAAGCTTGTACAGATCCGTACAACACAAAAGAACTTCAGAAAAATAGTAAAAACACAAAAAATTGCTTCAAGAATGTGGTATTTGATATGAAATTTTGGTATCAACTCCTCCAAAAAACTTTTCTCAGGCCTTGGAAGGATTTTAAAATCATCTCAAACCCCAACTACCTTCAACCAACGTCCATCAATGACTTACAAACACTTAACAACCCATTATTTTGCAAAATTGCAATTTTGACAATTTTTAATGTCAACAATTGCAACTTTTTACATTATCAACTAGATGACTTAAACACATTGAAAGTGGTCTTGTTCGACCTTATTCACCTTGAATACATGAATCCCTGTAAGAAAACCTATTCTACCTACTTTGACAATATTTGACCATCATTGACAATTTCTTCACATATTTGATCTTGTTTACAATATGGATCACTTAAACAATAAATGGTCTTTTAGACCTTATTAAAACATAAAAAAACTTTGAAAACTTCCCTAGACACTTGTATGATCAACCTATAATGATCTAGTTGTGAACATAAGGTGTAGGTGCTTTTGCACCAGAGACTCCCCAATGAGCTATGTTTGTATTGCATGGAGCCGTCTTCCATTGATTGTAGAACATATTATTTACCCCCATTCACAAAAAAATAATATGGTTGCTTGGGCACAAAAGTGAAGCAACTCAAAGATAGGGTCTTAGCAACATTTAAAATTTAAAATTTCATTGTTCCTTTCTTATCATGCAAACTTGTGACTCAACAAAAAAAGTATGCAAGGCCAACAACTTCAAATCTAAGAATGGAAAATTACTAAATGTTTAACCTTTTTTCTTTGCAATGGGATGTGAATACAATATAATAGAAGTGGGATAAGAAATGCATCGTTTGAAGCATCAAACCAATATTCAAAGATGAAAGAAAGTGCTAACCCCTTAAACTGAAAAAATTTCTTGTAACTTTAAGTTTTTTGGGTAGCCAATTCTTTTAAGTTATCAAATCCTACCATTATACATAATCAAAATAATGACTATGAGCACTAAATTTCACTATTTGAAGATGTTGAAACCTTGTCATAGAGAACTAGAACATTGATGCAACCACTCATCCCACCTTAAAACATACTAAAAGTCTCCTAGCAATTAGACATAGGAAGATTTAAGATGACTTAAACAATTTTTATTGCCAAAGCATAAACTTATGATGACTTAACCAAGCCTAGTACACACTCCCTCCCCATTAACCACTTAGACATATGGAGTTTATCAGTGGATAGCTGAACCACCTCACATGTGCACTTGAATTATGTCTATTAGTGTTCTAATTCATCTTTTTCAAGACAACTTAAACCAAAATATTATGTATGGTGAAACCATTCTTCTGCACACTACAAAAAATTTCACTGGAAATTTGCATTAAATGTAAATTTGCTACTATTTTTAGTCATGTAGGTGTCCAATAAACCACTTGGTGGTGTTTCCCTTCAAGTTTATTTACTTGAATGAAGAGAAAAAATCCTTTGATTACAATTAGAGAATACATTGGAGGCCTTGGTTGTGTAACTGGTGGACCATAGTCACATTTAACACTCGTTACAAAGTTTGGGAGTTAAAACGTTAAGTAGAAGTCTAGTAAATCAAATAACTTGGATTAAGACTATGAGACTGTGAGACTGATAATGATTATCATTCATTACCTTTGCCCCTAAATTGTCATGCAAAAATCCTTGGAACATTGCCATACATTGTTCATGTAGGAAAATTCATCACTAAGTCTAGGTTTTTTAGGCTTCCATAGCCTTAGCTACTATGAACTGCATCTCCCAATCTCCATGTTTGTGTTAGGTTGTAAAATAATGACATTTGAAAGTCATTAATTGCAAGGGATAGTCTCCTTCATACATTGATTTGATTTGTGATGGACACATTTGGACAGTAGTAACAATAACTTGCAATCTATCAAGACTTGATTACCTTATAACCTGTCAAATTCTAGCGATGAAATGATAGATTAATCATAATGTCACCTTGGGATCACATCACCATGAAATAACTTCAGCCAACATCCTTATGAGTGTAGGTACCACCAAATAGGTATTTTTCAGATCTGTCTTCCTTGAGCGAGGGAAATTCAGGAAGAGAAAAGGAAAGAAAGACATGTAGTAGGTCTAAAAGAGGGAGATCAACTAGAGGTCAAAAGATTAGAAGAAAATTTTGTAAATGCGTGGATTTTTTTCTTGCTGAAGGGGGGTCATGTTCTTATGATGATGAGAGCATAGGAAACATTGAGGTGCCCTTGAGGTACAAACATCTATGAAAAAAATGGGTACCCAAGGAACTTCCTCCAATAAACATTGATTTTTGTGTCAATGAGAGGATATATCGCATAACACCATTGTCATTACATGGTTTGGGCCTATTTTGCATGGACGGAATAAAGGTCTGTTACGACAAAGTTACTAAATTGATGGAGTTTTTCAGACCCCATTACAGTTACAAATATTGGATGCAGCTGGTTCGATATACATGAAGTATGCGTAGGTATGCACTGTCAGCAAATTATATACAACTAAAAGATAAGGATCAAAATAAAGGAGTGGCTATGTACATTGGCGGAAGGCCAAAAGAATTAGGGAATATTGCAGGGTTTATAAATAGTACATGACCTAGGTCAACAAATAAGCAACCCAATTGCATATTCAAGGCGCACAAGGGAAACTATGTATTCGTATGTACGATAAAATCAATAACTACAGGGGAAGAGTTGCTAATCGATTATAATTTGAATCGCATAGATACAAACATAGTTACTATGGGAGTGGTATGTACTATACACCATTTTACCCAACCTCCAATTAATGACTCCAATATACCATTTTATTATTTATTTTTTTGTAAGTCTATTGGTTTCATTTCGGTAATGTTTTTCTATATTTAATTTTTGTAACAGTGGGACATTGATCATACGGGGAAGGCTCCGACCCAGAGCACAAATCACGATGCATCTTCAGGAACTTTTACCTGACAGGTTTACCTCATTGTAATTGTACAAATTAGATATGAGCAAAATATTTTATTATTATGTTTTATTCATAAGTTTATTGGGTTTATTTCGATAATATTTTTAATATTCTTGTAGTAGTCAGTTGATCGGGGAAAGGCACCAGCAGTAGAGGAGAGCATCCATAGGGAGGTGCAGTCACTATTATACGATGATGACATCACATATTCTACAAACCCTCTGGATATGATAAGGAAGACCCAAAAAATATGCAATGAAGAAATCCTTCAGTTGTTATTCATAGTGCCTCAAACATATGAGATAAGAGAGAGGGCTAAAATATTGACTGCGAGAGCACAAAAATTGCAAGTAAGATGTCATGAGGTCTTTAATTATAACATAAGTTCATTCATGGTTTTATATTTTGTACTCTTTTATGTCATGAACTAAAATATGTGTTGTTTTTACAGGATTTTTTGCATCCTCATGATGCTGCTGGCCATAATCAGGGTACTGTAAGTGCTGCTTGAGGAGTAGGGGTTGGTACAAGTGTCGATCCTGATCTTCCTGCGCATACATCACATCATCTGACCCCATCATCCATGCCTATATTGTCGATTGAAATGTTGGCAACACATAGCATGTTGACATCGGGTAGTGCACCCTCTGGCAGCGAACACATGCCAAAAAATGCGTCAGGACATGTACCTGGGGATGCAGAGGCCACTAGTATTGGTGATGTTTTAGCAGCATTTCCTAGATCTTCCCATATTACTAGTATGGGAACATTGTCGATCACATTTTTGGTGATCGAGGATTTTGTTCCCATAAAGATAGAGAAGGTCCCAGGTACTTTAAAATGTTTTAATTATTATTATATATAATCCAATTGAAATTTACTTATTGATCACTCTTTTTAGACTAATGATCCCATGATCGTTTTGCAAGAAATGATGTTTTTTATAAACATCTAAGTGATATTACATTGGAGACCTTCTGGCCCACCATACATACACGGTGGAATTCCCAAAATCAAGATTTAAAAGACGAGCCCATTAACCGTTTAGTTGTGTTATTCGGTGATAAAACATTCAATCGAACCAAGGTTCTTAAGAAAGCTAGTACCTATCTAAAGTATGTGAGGGACCAATATAGGTCACATTTAGAGAAGAACAAAAAGTACGAGCATCCCCCCATGATTCTGGAGAGGGAGTGGAAGGACTTGGTGTCGGATGGAAAGGAGAAGGATGAAAAGAAAAACTGAAAGACACCACCGAGCCAAGGAAGGTATGTGATACTCAACAATGTAATTATATAATGATCACTCTTTCTTTTACATAATCTAACATATTTTAAACTTTTTATAGGCTGGCCGACACATCGAAGGAAACAAAGGAAAGACTAGAAAAACACAAGCAACACAAACTTGGCTCTAGTGGTTATATGAAATTAGCCGCATGAATTGTAAGTATCAATAAATGAAATATTGCATCCAAATAATAAATTGCAAACAATTTTGGTTTAATCACACCATAGAAGCAAAATTCATGATCTTATGCAAAAATGCAGGGCTCTAAATTCAATAGAGTTCCCACAAAAGAGGACCTAAAGATTTCCTTCCAACAAGGCTATGGAGTCATGGTTGAATGCCTAAGACTCTTGACTGGGAAAACACAAGCTTCCACTGCATCCGACACGCAGGTAAATAAACTCAATGAAGTTTATTTAAAATTGAATACTTGTGCAATCTATTCAATATTAATTTCCACCATAAAGTAATTATGTGCCTATTTGTTTTAAACAAGCAAGCAATGACAATATTGCACATGACATTAGAATGCAGCCTGATGAGGGTGGAGCACAACCTGCAAATAAAGGTCATGGTGTGCATTCCAGTACTGGATGTATTCATATACCATACAAAACATAGTATGGATTAATACAATTAAACATCTTTAATTGCAATTGGTGTATTAATCAATATAACCTTTCGTCTTTCAACTTTAGAGCATGATCAGGCTAGACAAGATCAGGAACATGATGTGGCCCCATCAGGTAAAGAGGACCACTCTAATGTTCTTTTAAACATATTTAATTGTAATTGGTGTATTAATTAATGTAACCTTTCATGTTTCAACTCCAGATCAGTATTTAGAGGGTGTTCAACATGTTGAGCATGAGGCTATAAGACAAGATCGAACATGATGTGGCCCCATCGTGTAAAGAGCACCACTCTAATGTCTTTAATTAATGAAATACTTGTAACAATAATAAACATATCAATTTAACATTTCTTTGTTATTGTGTTAGATTCCCTTTGCAAATCCACGTTGTCAGTACATGACTAGGCGAACATTAATATAACGAGTAGAGGGCAGAACATCTGAAGGGGGGGAATATGATTTAGAAAACGATACTCCACTTCATCTTTTTTTAGCTTCAAAAAAGAAAAAAAAAGAAAAAAGTGATTGTAATCATATTATGACAACCATATTTTTGATAATATGTAAAAACTGAAAGAATGAATGTTATAAGTTAATGAATGAATGTGAATATGTTAATGAATGAATGTTACATGTTAATGAATGAATGTTATATGTTATTAATGGATGAATGAATGAATGTGAATATGTTAATGAATGAATGTTATATGTTAATGAATGAATGTTATATGTTATTAATGCAGGATGAATGAATGAATGTTATATGTTATTAATGGATGAATGAATTATTAATGTTATATGATCGTATGGGGAATTGAGAGTGATGTGCGGGGGGACCAAACATGAGCTTCCACCATCACGTGGTTGGCCCTGTTAAGTAGAGAATATTAAACTATTCTCAAAACAAAGAGAAGCTCAATAAGGTAATGCACTTTTCAATATAAGAAATGCATCGCTTTGAAGCATCAAACCAATATGCAAAGATGAAAGAAAGTGCTAAATTTTCACTATGGTGGCAGAAAAATGATTCTTTATACCCTGATGCCTTCATTTTCCAAGCCAATTTCTCCTACTTTGCATAGCTCTGCCATTTTTGTAGATGTGATATGTCTCCTATACAAAAAACATGTACCAGTTTACGACCTTCAATCCAACTACATCCAAATATATTTTTAATTCCTCTATCTTTCATCAATCTCTTTACAATTTGAACCTCGTACAAATGTTTTAGATGAAGAACCCATTATTGTGAAATGTTCCTCCAGTTGAGTAAAGTGAATCCATGCTCTACATCATAATTTGAAGTTGTTTCCATTCCAATGTTCCGAGTTTAGTTTGTTTGTATGTATTTGTATGAATACCACATTGTGTTGTGTGTGGATTTGGTTTCAAAGCTCTGTTTCTTTTGTTTTTAGTGGTGACATAACTCTAAAATTTGACTTTTGTGCATAACATGCTAGTGGAAAAATTGACAGCTCTGAAGGGTTTAGAGGCTCGATTGAGATAGATACACAGATATTTGGATCTTGTTGTTGATGGGAGGCTTCCACTTAACCATGAAATTTTGTACCATTTGTAGGTATGCAAAAATTTATCTACTTACATTCATTCAACTTACTGTCTTCCTTACCAAAATCTACCCTTGTTAAGCCACAACCATAACTAGCACACTGTCATAATGCTTCAATCTCAGTCATTAATCTTTGTCTTGACAAAAAGGATAATAGTCATTAATACATTACTAAGGGTAAACATATTTCATAAAGACCTATGGAGGATAAACCATAGTCTACCAATCCATTAGAGAATCACATTGCATAAAACCATTGAAAATACATCACAATCATAACCTTTGCTAAGGGCACATGATAGTCTTTTGGATTGTTTACAAATTCATATCTATGATCATAAGCATCATAAGCCTCTATAATCTTTATGATTTCCCTAAGTTGAATGACCATTGAATTTTCATTTAGTTGACTATTCCTTTGTCTTAGCACTGTCACCCATATTCATCAAATCACTATGCATTGTTGATCTTTCATCTCATAGTCCATTTTATTGATATTTTCATACATTGTTTTAACTGTTAAGACCATCCTTTATTGATAATTGATTGTCTTTTAAATAATTTTCTACCTCTCATGATTTGGCATCTTCTTGAAGACTCTGAACTCTTTCCATCATTGCTCACTTGGTGAGGGGGCCTGTCACTGTACTTGTTTGAAATGCTTGTGGATTGTCATCCTTTGAATCTACCCTTTACATGACTATCTTTTACTTCCCTTAGTTGATAGTCCTTCTAGGTGACTATTGACATTTTCTCTTTCATGCCTACTAGGTCTATGCTCTGCTCCTCTTTTGTGCCCATTGACCTCATACATTTAATATGGCAATCATTTAGTGCTCTTGAGATTTTTCATCATGGTTCATAGTCAAAATCTTTATAACACAGTCATAAAGAGACCTATTGGGCACAAAACATAGTCATAACTTATATTCATTAATCACTATCCAAAGTCAGTATAATTGTCCTTTCAACTTCACAAGGTCACTGCCATTTAAATTTTCTAAAATTACTATTTCTTGAAGAAATTTATGACTATCCTAGGTTTTATTCATGGTGTTTGATATTTTTTGCATCCTCATTACTATCATTTCCCTTGTAAAAATAATATTTTGTTAGTTTATTTTCATTATCTTTCCTTGAGATTTGACCCCTTTGTGATTTCTCATCAAAACTCTATATCTTTAGTATTCCTCCATAGCACTGCCCCTCTGTTACATCATACATTGTGTATTGCTTCTTCCTCATGAATATCAATGCACATGACTGTCCTTGCAAATATATGGTATATCTGTTTGTGACTATCTTTTCATGCTTTTGACTTGTTGCACTTTCCTTGTAACTATATTTAAATCATGCCATTGCCATAGGTTATTATTCATAACAAACTATCCTTTCAACTTCACAAGGTCACTCAGTATTTGTCTTTTATCCTTGGAATATCATCATGACTATCTTGGTGATCATTGTCCATCATTGAAGATTTTGACTCACTTTCCATGTATTGAAATTTAGCATGTAAAACCTAAGACTCATGTCCTCATATGCTTCATGCCTCCAAGTCTATCCACAAAAAACTTCATGCTCTATGATCTATTTTCTTGCATTTGTTCTCTCAACTTTGTTCCTTTTGTATGTCATTGCATAAGACTTCCTTTAAGTGTCACCTGCTTGCAAACCGTAGGGTTTAATGCATAAGGTATTTGTTAATGCTCTTTGCACACAATTCATTGTGGAAGCTAACTCTATCCATTGAATAGTATATACACTCTTTTCAATGTAAGGTGACTGCCATAAACCATTTCCCCTTCCCTTCTTCATGGTCACTGTCTTAATCACATTGGATGTGACTTGAATCCTCCACCCTCTTGAGACTTCTAGATTTCCCATTCAATCTTTGTCATGTCAAACATATCATTGGTCATTTGATCATATTTATACCCTACACTTGCATACCTTTTATTTCATAGTCCATTTTATTGTCATGCCTCTTTATGCTTGGACTATACTATCTTCTCATCAACTAATGAACTCTTATGGTATTCATAAAGACCTATGACCTCTTATGGTAGTCACAAAGACCTATGAGTACTTGAACTGGTAGTCTACTAAGACAATTGATTTCCTTGTCTTCCCTCTTCTTTTGCTTGATCACTTGATGGAATTGCTATAAGAATGTTTTCCAATTTTCTTTGTGTATGTAAGAACTAAAGTAGGTTATGATGGGTGTGAATTATTCTCTCCTTACCAAAAATGCAGTGGCACCATTGCTTGATAGCTTCTATGGTGGCATACAACTCATTTTCATAGGCAGAGTGATATTGAAAGTCTCAGAATGATACATGATCTAATGTTCATGTGTATGGGGTGGAGTGCGTAGTTAGAGGCATTAGGTTGAATTTCAAAGGGGTGTGCTATGTTAGGAATTTTGTAGAGGCATTGCTTGAGATCCTTGAAGGCATTTTGTGTAGGTGTCCATGAGAATGGTGTCTTGGTGTGCATGATTTGATTGAGTGACCATGCAATGTGAGAAACCAAGAAAAAAATTGGGATAGAAGTTGGAAAGTTTGAGGAAATTGCACAAGTCATGGTAGCAAGGGAAGATCAGATGAAAATAGCATTCACCACAAAGTAGGGAACCTTTGCTTACAAAAGGATTTCATTCAGATTGATAAATGTTGGAGCTACATTCCAGAGAGCCATGGATTATGCTTTTTGCAAGTTGATAGACAAATGCATTATTATCTATGTTGGCCTCCTACAATGATTCAACAACTAGGCCTTTACAACCATGATTTAGAGATTGGACATCTAACGTGAATAGCTATTTCAATCATCATGTAGGTGCATTTAACTTGTCAACTTAGGGATATGAACTTGAAATGGGTCAGCACAACATGTGCACTAGCAACTCAAAGTTTCCATTTTCATTCTATAGCTAAGAAAGACACAATGCTAAAAGTAAATTGCTTGGAAAGGAATAATATGAATGTTGAGCATCAACCAAAAACCATACTAAGCTTGAAATGCATGACAGAAATGAAAATATGAACAACAAACAGAAAACTACTTTGTCTGCTTTGGCTGCTGGAATAGTCACAGAATGGAATTCTAGTGGCTACAGGAACAGTCAGTGCCAGATTCTTAACTAATTACTGAACATAAAGAAATAACTAGGATAAACTAAGCTAAAGGATGGATTTCTCACCAAGTGGTCCCCCTTGGATGAGTATCCTCTACTACTAACGAAAAATCAGATGCTCAAACTTAGAACTTCACTTTATTCATCAAAAAACATGACTACAATAGAGCAGTGTAACTGTATCACTGAAAGCTAAAAATGCAAGTACAATATCAAATTGTGCAACCCTTTGAGAAGGAGCATTCGATCCTTATTTATACTACCAACTAAGCAAGGTGGTCAACTCCATGAACTGGGAGGATGTCAATTTTAGGGAAAGCGGAGAAAATGGAGAGGCGGTTACACGAGCATGGAATCTAGTCAAACATGTCCACACATTTAGCACAGTAGTAACACCAATATTGCTCAACAACATTAAAGTCCACTACAAGGTGATCACATTTTATTTTCATGGGGAATCCCCTACCGTTGACCTTCTTTGACCTTTGAATTATTTCCTTGCTAGACGTTATGGTGCATGCCCAGCTAGTAGTGTCTTTCTCAATTTAGTATCTTCAAATTATATCTGCATGGAAATGTTAGCACACATTTAATCACATATCTATAAATACCTTAAATAACATTTATTAACCACATGCAGAATTAATATAGATAGTCCATATAACATTCCAATGTCATTAAAGATTTGCAAAAATAAGATTAAGCCCAATGTCTATAGTTCTGAGGAAATATCATAAAAAATATCAACACTTAACATCAAGGTACATGATATCTTCAGCAAATAAATCATAAATTCTACCCAAAACTAGACCATAAGCTAGGCTCATCACTCCCCCCAACCTAAGGTTTTGCTAGTCCTCCAACAGGGGAAGGTTTTTTCTTCTGCTTGGTCAATGCTCTGAAATTTGCAACTAACAACTGCCCTACATCAGTGTTTGTTGTGTGTGAATTAGGGGCCCAGTAGAATCCTTCTGATCTGTCCAATCAACTCCATCTCTGTCTCTCTCTAGCAATATCATAGTTATAAAACCTAAAGTTTGCTACGGGCCACATCAGGAGGGGTGGTTGAAAAGTAAGGGGAAGCCAAAATCGTCCCTTTGCTCTTCCAACCTGTATATATCTGTCAATTATTTTGAGTGTTGCAGCATAGTTTTGGATGGAATGAGGCTCAGCCTGTTTTAGCTCATCAGTTAGGTTGTTCCATCTTTGTGAGAGGTATCTCTTCATGGTTTCCTCTTTTTCTTTTTCCTTTACCTCATACTCACTGTAGACTACTTCTATCCAAGGCATAATCGTATTACCATAGCTAGGTCTGAAAAGAATTCTATGTCATTCCCTGTAAATGTCCCTTAGATTCCTTGATTCAACCCTAATGGGCAGAGGGATGTTGGATTCCAATTGCTTATAAGCCCCATGTTGTTGTCCCCAACTAATCTCATTTTGTACCCAAGACATAAATGTCATTAATTGGACATCTCCAACATACAACAATGGGTTCCAATCATGGTCTTGAGTCACAACATAATTATGCAAATAAAACTCACACAACAAATTCTTCATTTCAGGGGAAGCAATTCGATAAGCATTGAAAAATTCAACAGGGGTCTCAATAGAAGGGTTCAAACCTGAGACAATTTTGGCCAGCTTAAAAGAAAGATATTTCTCCTTTAAGTGTAGAGCATAGACCCTTGGAGGTGCCCTACACTCTAAAATCTATGGTACTAAGGCTACCATATCATCCACATTCTTCTTCAAGGTGGAAATTTCTACATCCTTGTCTTTAATCTCCTCGTCTTTATTTTGAATTTCCTTCTTCAATATATGCTTCTCCTCCTTCCATTCTTCTTTTCTTTGCATTTCTTTCCATAAATGCATAGATACAATGTGCATTGAGAAATCATGGGTTTTATGCATTCCTACCAGCATTTTCCCTACCACTGATGCTTGCTCTCCATATAGTACTAACTACAAGGATTCAGGCTGTCCCATCAATTCAGGCTACATGGGTACTAATTATTCTTTTTTTGGTTGTTGTTGTAGGAACTCTTGTTGCAGGATCTCTTGCTATAGGATCTCTTGCTGCAAGAAATCCTGATTTTCCTCATACCCTTGATTCTCCACTTGTTATGCAATGTCAACAAGATCTGCCAATGTTATGTTTGTTGTCATCTTAAATACATCCTCTTTCTCGACATTCACCTGCCCCATTGGAGTTTTTGTGTCCTCCTATGATATTTCTCTAAACTTAGGGCTTTCCTACGGAGGCGTACCAAAGGCTGGCTCGAAAGGTCTTGATTTTCTGGGAGGGCTTTCATGTTTTTCTTTGGCTACAGGATGAACAGTGTCAGCCTTCCACTTCCTAGAGCTTGGTATTTATTTTTCTGTCGGCTACTTTTTGGTTTTTTATTCTCATTTCTGCCTCCCTTTTCTGTGCCCCAGTTTTCATTAGGATTCCAAGTGGAACATAATCATAAGAATCTAGGGGAGAACTTTCTTTGTTTGAGTGCTTTGTCCCAGAAGAGCTAATTTCTATGGTTTCTTCAGTTGCAGGAGGGTTTGCACTAGGACCTGCGCCAGAGGTTGAAGAACCAAGAGTGGCTGCAACCATGCTCAATCTCCTGCTAGACCTATTAGGTTGAGGTAAAAGCCTAGGTTGCAAGTTCTCAGGTCTAATTTGATCAATTTTTATGAATTCTTCCCAAGTCATTCCAGATACATCATGCAGAGACTTCTCAACTAGCAATTTAATCAAACAATGGTGGGAAACAAAATTGTCCCTACCTTTCTAAGTCTTGGCCACCATGATTGAAAGAAGGTTGCATAGCACGTTCGACACATTTATCCTCCTCCCATGCCTCATGTGATTCAAAATCTTGAAGTGCACAAAAATGTAGATTCAACTAGCGATCTTCACAAGTGATATATTTTATGACATAAACAACTATTTGCTTCCATGGCTCAAGTAGAGACATTCTCTTTGTCCCTTGTTTATCTATGCTCAATGGAGGGTTGCTTGGTTTTGTAAATTTGGCCCTAGCTGACTCGGCATCTCTGGAAGCAGGGGAATCTTCACCGTCGATAGGTAACCCTATAACTTTTGCAATTCTTTCTTTGGTATCCAATACCTCCAACCCTTTTACCGTGGATTTCCCTTTAGAAAATGTCTAGGTGAATTCTAGTGCAATACCTTCATCAAAACCATCCAACTTCATGAAATAATCTAACCAGCCATAGTTTCTGAATTCAGCTAGGTAGGGTGCTTCCTGCAGTAACACATTGTGCACCATGGGTTCATTTCAAATTAACCCACCTCCCATTGTCTGCAATCAAACAATCACACTATGGTTTCCTCCCTTCAATTCTCATATGAAAACCAAATTCACCTTCCTGCAACACAAGTGCTAAATTTCCAATGCCAATGTCGACTGAATTTTCCCTTTTTACCTTTTGTTTGCAACTTGAGATTATGATAGGGTCAATAATGACAAGGAAGGAATAATAAAGGAAAGCTATGATGGAGAGAAATGGCAGTGACAGTTGGTGTCACCTTACACATGCGAGTCGTCCTCTCACTCAAATTTCAAATTGGCTCAATTTAAATTTTGTTGGCGTAGACCAGCATGGACTAAGAAGTGGGAAAAGTATTCACATCCTTTTCCTCCCCCCCAACCTAAATTTGGGCATGCATCCTCACATGCAAAATGATGATTTGATAGGGGTAGGGAATAATGGCATGCTATGGTGAACGTCCATATTAACGTACAACAGTTAAATGAATGCACTAAAAGACAATTAAGATATAGAAATCAATGCGCACATACCTGAATGTGTGGAATATTCGTTGCAAAGATTGTGGAGAAAGTACCGTTTACCTTTTTAGGAAGTTAGTTGAGCAATTAATGAAAATGAGGTGGAATGAGGTGGAGTGAAATGAAGTGATTTGATGGAAGAGAAATAAAGGTGGAAATGGATGGGTAGATGGGTGGATGGGAAAAGAAATGGACTCCCATAGAAGTGGAAGTCTTTATTATGACAAGTACATACCTTAATTAGCCAGAAGGAGGGACACTAGGTCCACTTCCTTTGGCTATAGGAAGCTCAAGTGCAACATGTTGAGTGAATTGTTGTAGGAAATCCTCCTTGGAAGCTGGTTTGTGATACAATCTGAGGTGATGACCATTGACAAGTAACTTGAATCTGACTGGGTCAATAGTAGTGAGTTGAACAACACCATTAGGGAATACTTCAGCAAACTCATATGGTCCTAGCCACCTTGTCTGCAACTTTCCAACATTGTCTTGATATCTGAAATCATAAAGCAATGCCTAGTCTCCTGGTTGAAATTTCTTGTCCTTGTTAAATTTATCATGCCACCTGATTCTCTAATTCTACACTACCTTAGTGTGATGCAAGGCTGCTCTCTTCATCTCGTCCAAAGCATCTAGTTGCAGGATTCTTTCTCTTTGTGCCTCAGAGATATCCATCCCCAAATCTATTGCAGTCCTAAGAGTCTTATGTTCAAATTCAATGGGCATCATGGCTATCTTTCCATACATCAACTCAAATGGAGTGAAGCCTGTAGTTGTTTTCCAAGTAGTTATGTTGTCCCAAACAGCTTCCGGTAATCTATTTTCCCAGTCCTTTCTATGGACAGCTATAATTTTGGTCAAAATAGCTTCAATTTCTTTGTTGGTCACCTCAACTTGACCATTGGCCTGGGGGTGATAAGGAGTAGAATTCATGTGTCTTATGTTGTACTCATTAACTAGTACTACAATAAGGGTTTATGTGAATTGAGTCCCTTGATCAATCACTATCTCTCTTGGAACTCCATACCTTGTGAAAATTTCCTCAAAGAAATTATGCAACTTTGTTATCTCTTGCATTCTTCATGGCCTTAACTTCTTCCCATTTAGTTACATAATCAGTGCATACCAGGATATAAGACTTACCATTTGATGGAGGGTCAATGGGTCCTACAAAATCCAATCCCCACTTGTCAAAGGGAGTGATTACTACCTGAGGGAAATGTGGCATCTCATCAGATTTGGTTGGTCTACCCATTCTTTGACATCTATCACAATTTCTGGTATACCTTCCTGTATCCTTGTGGAGTATTGGCTAGTAATATCCTGTGTTCAAAATCTTCATTGTTGTCCTCTTGGCTACAAAATTTCCTCCACATGATTTGTTGTGGCATGCATGCAAAATGTCATATGTCTCATCTTCTCTCACAAATATTCTCATGACATGGTCTGATCTAGTATAAAACAAACATCCAGCAATCCATGAGAAAGGAAAATATTTTTCAATGAGTGCACTTCTCTCTTTTGGAGAGAAGTGAGGTGGAACTCTACCTGTGACTAGATACTTAGCTATTTCAGCATACCAGGGTGTTTGTACACTGATGGAGAATAGATTCTCATCAGGAAAATAGTCATTAATGGATTGATTATCTTTTGATGTAGTCATCCTTGAAAGAAAATCTGCAACAACATTGGCCTTCCCTAGTTTATCCACAATGGTTATGTCAAACTCCTACATCAACAATAACCATCTTGCTAGTCTACCTGTGATCAGAGGTTTATTCATGAGATATCTAATGGTTGCATGATTAGTGTGCAAAAATATTTGATAGCCTATTATGTAGTGTCTAAATTTTTTCAAGGCATAGATCACTGCCAGCATTTCTTTCTCTCTCGCTGTATAGTTGAATTCAGCTCCTTGTAAATTTTTATTGACAAAATAAATGACATTTTCAATAGCTCCTTCTTTCTATCCTAAGACTGCTCCTATGGCATAATATGATGCATCTGTATGGATGTGGAAAGGAAGCTCACAATTAGGTCCTTTGAGTATAGGAGCACGAGTCAAGGCTACCTTCAAATCAGAAAATGCCTTGTCACAATCTTCAGTCCAATGGAATTCAACATCTTTAGTGAGAAGAGTATACAATGGTGTTGCTATTTTGCTAAAATCCTTGGTGATCCATCTATAATATCCTGTATGGACAAAGAAACTCCTAACATCCTTCTATTTTGCAGGTGTGGATAGATTTGTGATCACCTCAATCTTTGCAGGATCTACTTGAATTCCTTTGTGAGAGATGTAGTGTCCAAGAACTACACCTTCCTACATCATCATGAAGCACTTCTCACTATTTAAAGAGATATTTTTATCTTCACATCTCTGTAGGAATTTCCTGAGATTCTCCAATGCTTCATTGAAATCAACACCATAGGTGGTGAAATCATCCATATAAATTTTTATGCAATCATGAGAAATGTATGAAAATATGTTAATGACTGCCCTCTAAAAAGTTGTAGGTGCATTGTATAAGCCAAATGGGAGTACTGAGTAGGCATCGGTCCCCCATGGATAGGTGAAAGTGGTCTTCTCTTGGTCTTCTGGTGCAATTTGGATTTGGTTGTAGCCACTGAATCCATCTAGAAAAGAAAATTATTGTTTTCCTACAAGTGAGTTCAAAACTTGATCTATGAAAGGTAAGGGAAAATGGTCCTTTTTGGTAGAAGCATTAAGTTCCCTATAATCAACAAAAAAATTCCATTTCCCTCCTTTTTTAGGCACAATCACTAATGGAGACACCCACTGGCTATTTGAAATGGGGTAGATAAATCCTACATCTAGCAACTTCTACAATTCTCCTTTTACAATTTCTCTCAGTGTAGGGTTAATTCTTCTTTGTGGTTACCTCACTAGGGTGCAATCATCTCTGATATAAATTTTGTGAGTGCAAAGCTTAGGATCCAATCCCTTCATCTCATGATAGTCCCACGTAAATGCATGTTGGTGGATCCTCAATAAGTTTTCCAATAAAAATTGTTGTTCTTCACTTAGTTTGTTGATAACATTCAAATACTTTCCTTGTGACACCTGTATTTGTGTAGTTGACTCTATCATAGCTGCTTCATTAACACATGGTACCTTGAGTTCATATTGCAGCAATGTATGGGACATACCTATTGCTGCAGGAAGTCTATTTGTAGGAACAGTGGTTGTACGAAGAGTGGCTGCAGGAAGAACATCTACAAGAACAGTGGTTGCAAGAAGAGCAAGCAGAAGTGTCTTGACTGGGGTAGCAGAATGAGAATATGATGCTTCCTCCACTTCAAAATGGTTCTAAATGATGTTAAGCAATACTTCATATTCATCTTGAAGCTGCATGAAGGAGCTTCTTCCTAACATCATAAATTGTGCCACAAAATTAATTTCCTCAGCCTCTTCACCAACATGTGGCCATACGAGATTATCCTCATCATGGGATGGCTGAGCAGGAGGATAAAGAACAAAATTTTTGGTTCTCTTCCCATTAGAAATGGTCATGTCACCTGACCGACATCCAATATATGCATCTGCAGTTGCTAACCATGGCCTTCCAAGTATAATGGGACACCTGCCTAGTGTAGCTTTAGGAGAAATAATCATGAAGTTTATTGGGTACTCCCAGGAGTCTAGAATCACCACAAGATCCTCCACTATACCATCAGGCTTAATAGTAGAACTATCAACAAGTTGTAGGATGGTAGGAGTAGATCTCATGCTTGCAACATTTAGTTGTTGCAGGATGTCATTTTTCATTACATTATTGTTTCCCCTAAATCAATCAGAGCATTAATCTTTATTTGAATCTCATTTATAACAACTACTACCATAGGACTACCTAGGTCATTGTACTTAGGGATAGTCAATTTTCCAAGCATGATGTCAGCTAACTGTCCCACCACATGAACCGTAGTGGGGTCTTTCTTCTTCCTACATAGCTTCTTGAGGCATGCTTCTTTGATTTCCTTGCCATAAATTGGGTCATCCTTTATGGCCTGAAATAGAGTTATCTAGATTGTTAGAGTAATAAGTTATTATGCTTAATTAATTACATCACATTGGTTAATTAATTAAGTCATTTATTCCTCTTTATTACTTAAGCTAAACTTAGGCACATTAATAATTAATTATTAATTATTAAGTGTGCACACTAGGGTTTCATTTAGGGTTTCTTGATCTCCTTCATAAGGATTGATCACATTGTAATAATCGATTCTCTTAATGCATTTTTACTGAGAGGTTTAAGAGAACATCTTTTTCAGTTCTTCATATCTTTTGCATGTGACAGGTATCCATCTTGCATGCAGGTGATCTTGGATTCTAACATGGTATCAGAGCTCCAGACCTACAGCTGCCTGTTCGTGATCTGAAGATATGGCCTCTCTGTGAGTTTCGGGTGCAAGGGTTTCCACAGGCATCTTTTCTGCAAGATCTGGGGGTAGCCATTATTTTGGGACACAATGGGCTCAAACGGACGTCACCATCGCGTTCGCAGCGTCCCAAAACCCTAAAAACGCCTGTCAAATCATCCATTTTGGTGCAGTTGATCCGGGAGGCAAAAAAAATTTGTCTGAGGGGCCATACGGCCTCCCCAGCACGCAGATCGAGGCTCAAAAATCAAAAAAAATTCAAAAAATGTGTTTTTTTGGTAAGCGAGTCGGCGCCTCCCATACAAATCCGCTCCGCCGCCCGGCGGCCACCAGGCGGCCACCCGCCGGCCGCTCGGATGGGCGGCACCACTTCCTCCACCACCGGCCTGCTCACAGCCCCCACGGGCTCCTTTTCGGCTCCGCCTGGTCATATGGATGACCGTGGCCTTACACTCAGCCCCCAGCTCCGCTCCAGCCCCTGCTCGCCCACAGAACCAGGGGCCGAAATTTTTTTTTCTGCAGGGGGCGATTTTTTGTAGCGAAGGCCAGACGGCCGTCAAATTTATGCTCGTGTTTTGCTGACGTCATGATGACGTCATCCGTACGGCCGGCCCTCTTTGCCCTTCCTAACCCTAGTTTTTCCTAAAAGAGCAGTTTTTTTTCTTTTGGCCATAACTTGGGCATACGGTATCGAAATCGGGCAAACAAGATATCGTCGGAAAGCTGGTTCCGAGCACTTTCATTTGCTGCAGTTTATTTTATAGTATTTTTCTGTTTTACTGCATTTATTGCTGTTTGAAGTCAGATGTACTTTTTATGCTTCTGAGCTCATAACTTTTTGCCACGATCTTCGTTTTTCGCCTCATTTGAAGCATCAGAAAGGTATTGAGGAGCTCTAGGTTGCTGTCCATGCACTTTTTCTATATCTATCCCAGGTTTATCAATTAGTCCAGATTTGGCCCGATGGGTTGTTTGGCGATTACTTGGATATTTTGGCAGTTGGGAGAGTGCATCTTGCATCTTTGTACTTCGTTTTCAGTAATACATCATTCAATAATTGTTTGCTACTTCATAGATTCCAGAGTTGTTCCAGTTTGGAGTTTTCGAGTGTTCCGTGGCATCGGATTTTCTGTTGCTTTATCATGATTCCTTGAGTCAATCAGTGACTCTCATCCGGTTTCAATAGTATACAGAAGAATATTTCCTTGCTTGCCTATATCAAGTTCCAAGTTACTCTACAGAGTTCTTCCGGCTTCTTTAAAAGATGTTATCTCATTGTAAGGGGGTTTTGTCCCACTGGGTTTTTCCTTCTCTTACTTTTCTTGCATTTGTAAATGGGTACCTGATCGGCCTAGTTGTCGGGACCCATCTTTGCTTTCATGCATCTTATTCTAGTGTTTTAGCTTCTTCCTAAGTTCATCTTAAGGGGGGGTGTTAGAGTAATAAGTTATTATGCTTAATTAATTACATCACATTGGTTAATTAATTAAGTCATTTATTCCTCTTTATTACTTAAGCTAAACTTAGGCACATTAATAATTAATTATTAATTATTAAGTGTGCACACTAGGGTTTCATTTAGGGTTTCTTGATCTCCTTCATAAGGATTGATCACATTGTAATAATCGATTCTCTTAATGCATTTTTACTGAGAGGTTTAAGAGAACATCTTTTTCGGTTCTTCATATCTTTTGCATGTGACAGGTATCCATCTTGCATGCAGGTGATCTTGGATTCTAACATAGATACATATATACTTCAACTGATCCAAGATATCAAAATTTGTGTCCTCATTTTCTTCCTTCTTCTTGGGAAATTCCAATCTCTAAGGAAATGGTGGTTCTTGTTCAGTCTACTTGACTTGGACTGGTTCAGTATTTTCAAGCACACTTGG
This sequence comes from Sequoia sempervirens, assembly GCA_007258455.2. Taxonomy (NCBI): domain Eukaryota; kingdom Viridiplantae; phylum Streptophyta; class Pinopsida; order Cupressales; family Cupressaceae; genus Sequoia; species Sequoia sempervirens. Next base: position 171,501 of record VDFB02146392.1, on the reverse strand, counting down.
TAGAATGGGATCATTTAGAGGTTCCTCTTCTTCTTCCATAGGAAGCTCAATGATAATGGGATTGGAAGGGGTTGGTAAAGTAGTTCTTGAATGCAAGTGGATTTCCCTTACTGGTGCAGGAGCACCTAAGGAACAATAGGTAGTTTCATTAGGTAAATAGGAAATCCAGAAGGGTAATTTAGATTTGTTTTCATAAAGGTCATGTTGACCATTGTGTAGTTATCTTAGAGGTGTTTTTGATCTCTAGGAAAGAAGTGGTGAAGAGATGAATCAGTTTTGAAGCTCATTTTTGTTTTAGTTACTAACCTTGTCAAAAGTTAGAAAACACAGTGGATTTTGGTATTGTTGGCTATTAGGTCATGAAGAAGGCCGACCAAAATAGATAACTAATTGAGGAGCCTTATTTAAGGTGGGCCTCAACCTGTAAACAAGGTTAGAGGGTTTGGTATTAAGGAAACATTGTGAGAGTTGAATAAAAACAGTGTTCTTGAAGGATATTTCTGATTTTTGCTGCATAACAGAGCTTTAAATGGATTGAAATGATTACTGTTCTATAGGTAGAGTGTAGTGTGGATAGAATACTAGTTTTTTGTGCCATCTAATTTCCTTTTTGATTCATTTTCATCATTTGTTTGTATATAGTTTGATTTCCTCCATTTTTTGCCCTAAACCAGGGAGTTTGAGTAAATGGAGTGCTAGACCACTTTCCCACCGTACAAATTGTACAGCCTTTTGGGAATAGTTCCTAGACTCCATGTTTGTACATATGTTAGGTTGTAGGCTTTGTGTGTGTGCAGGAGTTGCTAGCAATGTCTTGCCCTAGGCGAGCTAGGCAGAGTCCGGCTAGGGAAGACAAGGTGTGAAAGGCACTTATTTTGCAGGGGTGCTAAGTTTTTGAAGAATTTCTTTTTGGTGAATTCAGTTGAGAGTCTTGGCAACATCTGGTGGTCAGGAGGAGGCTCCATCAACCCATTTGGTGTGTGAAACCTTTGACAGGTAGTAACAGCCTGGGAAAGGCTAGTAAACCCTAGGTTTTGGCCATTTTTTGTGTAAGGGCAGTGTACGGGCAGTGCTGGTTCAAAACCCTAAAAATATTCAAGGTGTGGACATGGGAAACACAAATCCCAAGCAAAGAACCTAGGTCTTTTGGAGGGTTTTGGAGTAACTTCCATTTTTCTCGGGTTAGGAGGCCTAATTGGGGCTCTAGGCTTGTAGCCTTTTCTAACCCTAGGAAAGGTTTTGGTGGAAGCGATGGGGAATTGGAGTCTTGTGATTGAATAAGAACCCTAAATAGGTTACTTTGAAGCTTTTACAACATTTTTACACCCCTGCAAGTACCTAATTGAATGTTGAGGGTAATTGGCCTTTAGGGAAGAATAAGGGTCAAAGGTGAGATAGTGGCAAGGCACCAAGATTGGCTTGGTAGTATGAAAGAATATTGATAGTGGGGTTGGCCAGTAGTACTAGGGGTGCCTATACCTGAGATAAGACCTAAAGGTTAAGGTGGAAGAGTCACCTAGGAGTTCTTGAGAACAAAGACCAGAGCATGGGACAGTGAGTGTCTCATCCAACCCTACCCTATCAGATTGGTATCAGAGCAAGCAAAAGATTTGGAAAGAATCTTGTATGTCTGAGGTTGAGTCTAGTGATTCTTCCATCATGGTGACAAATGTAGAGTTGGACAAGATGGTTGAAGAGCAAGAGGAAGACAATAAACAATTGAGGGAAATAATAGCCCTACTTGAGCAAGCAGTGAGGAGTGCACAATTTGAAGGAAGGATACCGAAGGAAGAAGAGGTTGCAGAGGAAGACAAGACCCCTAAACCTGACCCTGTTCTGAAAGAAGAACCTTTCTTGAAAGCATTGAAGGCTTTGAGTGGAAAAGCACTTGAAGGCATACCACTATTTAGTGGAAAAATGGAAGCTAATTTAGTTGTTGATTGGATAGAGGGAATGGAAAACCATTTTGAATATGATGGAGTCACTGAAGCACAAAAGGTAAAGGTGGCCAAATCTAGACTAAGAGGTTCTACCTTGACATGGTGGAAATTTGTTCAGATTGAGAGGGAAAAGGAAGGCAAGCAGCCTATTTCAATTTGGAAAGGAATGGTTGCCAAAGTGAGAGAGGCATACATGCCTAATGATTATGATATTCAGTTACACAAGAAAAGACAGAGCTTGAGGCAAAGAGACCAAGATGTAAACACTTACACTGAGGAGTTTCAAAAATTTTGCATGAGGTCTAATGTGACAGAGGATGAGAGTCTCAAGGTGGCTAGATACCTTAACGGTTTGAAGTGGAACATTCAAGAGGAGATGACTCTTCTAAGTCCCAAGATAGTACACCAATGCTATCAATTGGCCATAAAGATTGAGGAAAGAAGCAAGAGGAAGCAAGACCAGGCTTCTAAAGGCAGAGGAAAAGGCAGAGATCAAAGAGATCAAAGAGGGCAGCGAGGTGGCTACCAAGGTAGAGGCAATGACCAAAGAAACCAAGGAGAGTTTAAATCCACATATTATGGATATGAAACACCTTCTGGAGGAGGGTATAATAGGGGTAGAGGACCTCAAGGTGGTTCAAATAGAGGAAGAGGAGTAGGCAGGAGCAATTCATACTTTGCACACATGAAATGCTACCATTGTAGTCAAGTAGGTCATCCTGCTTATAGGTGCCCGAAGAAAGCATCTTCATCAAGAAATGAGAAGAGAGTGGCTTATGCACAAGAGGACACCATGAGTCCTAAGGCATATGAGGTCAGTCATATTGAATCTGAGGTAGGAGAGAATCTAATGTTCAACAGAGTTTTGATCAGACAACCGGTCAAGGAAGAACCAAAACAAAGGAGAGCTCTATTTAGAGTAAGATGCAAGATACTTGGTAAAGTATGCAAGGTCATAGTAGATTCAGGTTCAATAGACAATATAATCTCAGAGGAGGCAGTAATGAAACTGAAATTGGAGAAGGTACCCCACACTAACCCCTACAAGGTCACATGGCTAAACAAAGGGTAGAGTGTTCTAGTGAATGAGCAAGTAACAGTGGAGTTTTCCATTGGAGGGTACAAGGACAAGTTAGTTTGTGATGTGTTACCCATGGATGCATGCCATATACTATTGGGCAGACCATGGCAATATGATAGAGGTGTCATATATGATGGAAAGGAGAACACCATCTCATTCAAGAAGGATGGGAAGACTTTCAAGTTGTAGTCACTATTAGAAGAAGAAGAAGGACAGTCAAAGACACCAAGCATCATGTTGAGTCGTGGGAAGGAGTTCCTTAACAACCTACATAAAGGGGGTGAAGGATATGTGGTTGTGTTACAACCTAAAGAAGAAGACAAGGCTGACAAGACAGTCATACTCGGAGCAGTCCTAAAGTTGTTGGATCAGTTCAAGGACATTGTCAGTGATGGTACACCTGCAACTTTACCTCCAAAGAGAGCCATTAGTCATCAAATTGATTTCATACTTGGAGCTTCATTTCCTAACAAAGCAACATACAAACTTACACCAGATCATAATCTAGAGGTAGCTAGATAGGTACAAGAGTTGTTGGATCAAGGATTGATTCAAAAGAGCATCAGCCCATGTGCAGTACCAGTGGTCTTAGCAACAAAGAAAGGAGGTAAGTGGAGGTTATGTACTGATTCTAGAGCAATAAATAGAATCACAATCAAATATAGATTCCCTATCCCTAGGATTGAAGACTTGATGGATTGTCTTGAAGGAGCTCAGTACTTCACAAAGTTGGATCTCAAGAGTGGATACCATCAGATCAGAATTAAGGATGGTGATGAGTGGAAGACAACATTTAAGACAAATGATGGGTTATATGAATGGAGAGTTATGCCATTTGGCCTCTCTAATGCCCTTAGCACATTCATGAGGCTCATGAATGAAGTGCTCAAGGATTTTACAGGGATATTTGTGGCAGTGTATCTTGATGACATCCTCATATACAACAAGATAGCAGAAGAGCATTTAAAACATGTGGAGTTGGTCCTTAAAAGGTTGCAAGAGGAGAAGTTGGAAATCAATCTAAAGAAGTGTGAGTTCTTTAAGCAAGAGCTTGTATATTTTGGTTTTGTAGTGTCTAAACGATCATTGAAGATGGATCCAAGCAAGGTGGAAGCCATCCTAAACTAGCCTACACCAACCACAGGGACAGAGGTAAGAAGTTTTCATGGATTGGCTCAATTCTATAGGAAATTTATAAGAAACTTTAGTGGTATATGTGAACCAGTCCTAGAAACAATCAAGGGTGATTTAAAAACTAAGTTTGTGTGGACTCAAGAAGCTGAGAAAGGGTTTGAGAAACTAAAACAAGAAGTGGCAACTCAACCTATTCTCTTGTTACCTAGTTTTGAAAAATTGTTCACTATTGAATGTGATGAAAGTGGAGTGGCAGTAGGAGGAGTGTTAAGTCAAGAGGGCAGGCCTATAGCCTTCTTAAGTGAGAAGCTCAATGAAGCAAAGAAGAATTATTCAACCTATGACTTGGAACTTTATGCTTTGGTTTAGTCATTTAGGAAATGGAGGCATTACCTTCTACCCAAGGAGTTTGTAGTCTTTACTGACAATCAGGCACTTAGCTTTATCAACACTCAAGAGAAGTTGAGTAATAGGCATTTGAAATGGATGGAATACATCCAAGCTTTTACTTTTACCATCAAGCACAAGAAGGGACAGTTGAACAAGGTGGCAGATGAATTAAGCAAGAGATTATTGATAGTGCAAGAGATACAGATCAAGAGCATTGGCATAGAGAGTTTCAAGGATCTCTATGGAGAAGATGAAGACTTTTCAGAGGTCTATAAGGTATGTTCTAACTTTGAGAACCATTTCCATAGCCAATACTCTGAGTATACTTTGCAAAGTGGGTTATTGTTTAAAGGAAATCAGTTATGTGTTCCAAGAGGGTCAATGAGGGAAAATCTAATTCAGGAAAAGCATAATGGCAGTCTTAGTGGACATTTTGGCATCAATAAGACTTTAGAACTAGTGCAAAGATTCTATTACTGACCTAAGTTGGCAAGAGATGTTAGAAAGTATGTGGAACAATGTGTTGTGTGTATGAAGGCTAAGGGAGGAGCTAGTAATGATGGTCTATATCAACCCCTACCCATTCCTAATAGACCATGGGAGTGTGTGAGCATGGATTTTGTGGTAGGCCTTCCTAAGACCAAGACTGGTTTTGACAGTGTCTATGTAGTGGTAGACAAATTTAGTAAGATGAGTCATTTTATTCCCTACAAAACTACTCATGATGCAAGTTACATAGCTCATCTCTTCTTCAAGGAAGTTGTAAGGATCCATGGGTTTCCTTTGAGCATTGTTTCAGACAGAGAAGTGAAGTTCATGAGTCACTTTTGGAATACTCTATGGAAAAGATTGGGTACTAACCTGTCTTTTGGATCAGCTTACCATCCTCAGACTGATGGTCAAACAAAGGTGGTTAATAGGGTGCTAGGTAACCTTCTAAAGTGCCTAACTAAGGAGTATGGACAGACATGGGATATGGTTATCTTACAAGCTGAGTATGCATACAATGATAGTGTGAACCGAACCACAGGGAAGAGTCCTTTTGAAGTTGTGTATGGGATGCACCCAAGAGGCATATGTGAGCTTAGAGATCTTGGAGCTATGGAACAAAGAATTGGACATGCAGAAGACTTCAGTCAGACCATGAAGGAGATTCAGGAGCAGGTAAAGAGGACAGTCACTGAGGCTACACAAAAATTGAAGGAGAAGGAAGATATGTCAAGGAAAGATGTGCAATTTGTAGTAGGGGACTATGTTATGGTCCACCTTAACAAGTCAAGGTTGCAGAAGGGAATGTCAACCAAGTTTTAGATGAAGAGAGTGGGTCCATGCAAGGTATTGGCCAAGTATGGCAAGAATGCCTACAAGGTGGAGTTACCTACCAATCTAGGCATCTCTCCAGTGTTCAATGTAGCTGATTTGATCCGGTATAAGAGGACAGTCAATGATGTGGATCAGAACAGTCAGGAGATCTTCAAGGACATCAGCAATGTATCCTTACCTAGCCAAGACAGGCCTCAGGCAGAGAAGATCTTGGAGTCAAGAGTGAAGAAGGCTACAAGAAACAAGGTGTACATAGAGCACCTTGTCAAGTGGAAGAACAAGCATGAATCAGAAGCCACATGGGTACAAGAAGATCAGTTCAAGAAGTTTGGTATTGACCTATCATTGATCTCTCCTTCCATTCCTTAGTGTTTGGGCTGAGAGGGGGAGAATGGTGCAGGAGCACCTAAGGAACAATAGGTTGTTTCATTAGGTAAACAGGAAATCCAGAAGGGTAATTTAGATTTGTTTACATAAAGGTCATGTTGACCATTGTGTAGTTATCTTAGAGGTGTTTTTGATCTCTAGGAAAGAAGTGGTGAAGAGATGAATCAATTTTGAAGCTCATTTTTGTTTTAGTTACTAACCTTGTCAAAAGTTAGAAAACACAGTGGATTTTGGTATTGTTGGCTATTAGGTCATGAAGAAGGCCGACCAAAATAGATAACTAATTGAGGAGCCTTATTTAAGGTGGGCCTCAACCTGTAAACAAGGTTAGAGGATTTGGTATTAAGGAAACATTGTGAGAGATGAATAAAAATAGTGTTCTTGAAGGATATTTCTGATTTTTGCTGCGTAACAGAGCTTTAAATGGATTGAAATGATTAATGTTATGTAGGTAGAGTGTAGTGTGGATAGAATACTAGTTTTTTGTGCCATCTAATTTCCTTTGTGATTCGTTTTCATCATTTTTTTGTATATAGTTTGATTTCCTCCATTTTCTGCCCTGAACCAGGCAGTTTGAGCAAATGGAGTGCTAGACCACTTTCCCACCGTACAAATTGTAGGAACTTTTGGGAACAGTTCCTAGACTCCATGTTTGTACATATGTTAGGTTGTAGGCTTTGTGTGTGTGTAGGAGTTGCTAGCAATGTCTTGCCCTAGGTGAGCCAGGCAGAGTCTGACTAGGGAAGACAAGGTGTGAAAGGCACTTATTTTGCGGGGGTGCTAAGTTTTTGAAGAATTTCTTTTTGGTGAATTCAACTAAGAGTCTTGGCAATGTCTAGTGATTAGGAGGAGGCTCCATCAACCCATTTGGTGTGTGAAACCTTTGACATTTTGTAACAGCCTGGGAAAGGCTAGTAAACCCTAGGTTTTGGCCATTTTTTGTGTAAGGGCAGTGTACAGGCAGTGCTGGTTCAAAACCCTGAAAATATTCAAGGTGTGGACATGGGAAACACAAATCCCAAGCAAAGAACCTAGGTCTTTTGGAGGGTTTTGGAGTAACTTCCATTTTTCTCGGGTTAGGAGGCCTAATTGGGGTTCTAGGCTTGTAGCCTTTTCTAACCCTAGGAAAGGTTTTGGTGGAAGCGATGGGGAATTGGAGTCTTGTGATTGAATAAGAACCCTAAATAGGTTACTTTGAAGTTTTTACAAGATGTTTACACCCCTGCAAGTACCTAATTGAATGTTGAGGGTAATTGGCCTTTAGGGAAGAATAAGGGTCAAAGGTGAGATAGTGGCAAGGCACCAAGATTGGCTTGGTAGTATGAAAGAATATTGATAGTGGGGTTGGCCAGTAGTACCAGGGGTGGCTATACCTGAGATAGGACCTAAAGGTTAAGGTGGAAGAGTCACCTAGGAGTTCTTGAGAACAAAGACCAGAGTGTGGGACAGTGAGTGTCTCATCCAACCCTACCCTATCACTTACACTCAAAACATATGCAAGGAATTGATTTGAATCAGCAGAGTATACAGGTTGTTGTCGTGGTTTGTTATTTGGATTGGGTGTCAGTTGAGCTAGTAGTTGAGTAGGTTTAGGTGCATTTGAGCTTGAATTAGCAGGTGGAGGCATTATAGCAAGTTGTTGGGGCTAAGAAGGTGGCTACATGTAACTATTTGGTTAGGTAGGCCATTTTTTTGCTCCCCTCCATTGATTTGTTTGTTGCCAATTTCCTAGAGGTGGCTGCCAATGCCCTTGAAATTGCTACCAATTCCTCTAAGGTTGTTGCCACTCGGGTGGAGAGTTTTGATGATTGGGCCAAGCATTTGAAGGGTTACCCCAAGGATGTGGTGGATATCCTCCATAGCTAGATGTATATGGGGGCTTCCATTGGTTACAAGATGAATATGAATTGAAATATGGCCCAGCATAAGATAGTGGAATTTGTGGCATACCTTGTCTTGGAGCCCAAGGCCTCCTTTGTGCAACATAGTAGACTTGATCTTCTTCAATCTTAATTGGCCTGAACTTGGGTGCAATTTGCTTTCCTTCAATATTAGCTACCATCTTGCATCTACAATCCTTCTTCTTTTATCTGCAATGGGGGAAATACTCTACCAACATTGCCTTTTCCTCCTCTTACTTCTTCTTGGCCTGAAGTGTATCTAGTTGAATAGCTAGATTGTTTATATTGTCTTGCTTAAAGTATGTCAACAAATGAGTAATCTCCATTCTTGAAACTCCATCGGTAGATAACTTACCCATTGAAGATTGGTAAGCTCTCCCTTTCTTTGAAGTTGCCCTAGAGTAGTTCTAACATATTTTCTTAATATCCTCCCAAGGAACTTGGGAGATATATCCTCCTCCCATCAGGTCCAAGGCATCAATGCAACTTTCATTGATTCCTGATGGGAAAGGTCGCTGATGTCACAACTTGCATCATTTAATAAATTCTTTTATCGAATCGGGTGTGTCTCAGAGCAATATGCAATAAGGATAGTTGTCACAGATTCTTTTTGGGGGCTTTGCACTATAAACAACGACTTTTGGTATCATTTTTCCTACTTCTGGAGATTTCAAGAGCTCTTGGGGGCTCTTCAAGAGCTTTCAGGAGCTAAAGTATAGTGACTAATTTCTAGGATTTAAATCTACATTAACTTCTAATTTAAAATTCTACTGACTTAATTCTGACTTTATTGACTTTGATTTAGACCAATTAATGATTACTTTAATCCTTAATATAAAATGTGGAATTCCAAATTAATGCTATTTTTCTTTGAAAGAAATCCATAATTTAATTGTTGGAAATTAAATACTAATTTAAAAGCAAAAATGAATTGCAGGAAAATGACGATTACTCTAAAAAGCATAAAGACTAATATCCATGAACAGATTCTGAACAGACTTCAACTTCATCTTTTCATAAATTCCTAACATTATTTTAATGAAACTTAATAAACAAACGTTAATTCTAATTGATTCATATGGTATCTAAACCTAATTTATAAAAGAAACTTGTTCAACGATTCTAATGGTTCAATTTATCATTTCTCATAAATAAATCTAAGCATTCGAACAATTCGATCTTAACCATAATAACTGAAACTTTGAAATGCAATTGCAAATAGATTATCTGATCTTAACATTTACCAAAATAGAAGATGATTTTAACGATTGAACAATTCAAAATCAGTTTCTACTACAGATTTTAATATCAAAAAATAACAGCTCTTAACAAAATACCATAAGATTGTTCCAAAGGTTGAGTGGTCCCTACTCTTCCTTAGGTAAGATCCTTCAACACAGTGAATTAGTTAACTTCTTGCTTCCTTTCTGATTGATCAAAAGTAGAACGCAGAACAAAGTATTTCTTGTGATTACATAAAATTCTAATTGCAAATTATCTAACTCCTAACTAAGATCAAAATGTGGATATTTATAAAATATCCTTATTAGCTTCTAACATGGTGCTAACTACCAAAACTTAAGGCAACCATCTAAAGATTACAAAATGAAACTAAAAATAGAACTGAAGTTGACTATGGAGGACTATGCCAGAACTACGCCAGATTGGCGCTGGAAGTAAAAGTTCCTCAACTGACTATCAAGGAGTTGATTTCAGACTTTGAGTGACTCATCATCTAGTAGGGACTATCTATGGTGTAGTCATTCCTCATGATTAGGTAGAGAGTTTAACCGTCTCATCAATCTTTAAGATACCCTGTTAAAAACCCTTATAAAAAGGACAACAATCATGGCAATAAAGATTAATGCAACATAATCATCTTATCCAAATTCATCATAAAGCAACGCATTTAACATAAGCTATTTCTTCCAAAATATCCACTAATTTAGTTAAACATAAAGTAAAATAAGCAAATATGTTAATCTATTGTCTACTACCAGTTATGTCAATTAATAATAAAAACAAGTTTTTTTAAACATAAAAAGCCTTAAATGAAAGAAGTATTTTAATCTCCCATCAATTCCTCTTAGGAAAAGTAACTTTTGTGAGTCTTCATTGAGTGTATGGTGTGGAGATTTTTGTAGGAAAAATAGAAACCTTGCAATATAATCCTCTAGGCTCTCATCTTCCTTTTGTTGCATACTAAAAATGTCACCTCCTCTGATGTCATTGCCCCTGCAATACTCCTTGTATTTCTCAAGGAATTTTGTCTTCATTTCCTCCTTATTTTCCACAGTATCTCTACCTAGGCTCATGAACCATCTTAATGCAGCTTCATTCAGAGTGGTAGGAAATAGCTTAAGCCTATGGGCATCGGTGGTATATTCATAACTCCTGCAGAATATGTCAAACTCAAACAAGAAGGTATCAGGATCTTCTGTGACAAGTCCATAAAACTTGGGGAGTGCTGAATCAAGGATATTTTTTATGTTGTCAACTTCATTCTAATGGGCAATGGGGAAAGAAAAAATTGGCTACTTAGGTTTGTTTCTATTTGCATCACCCATGCCTGCTTGATGTAGTTCCAAAGCAAAGGGATTCTCAAGCTGATTTTGGTCTTCAGAGGAAACTTTAGAGATAGTTAGATCAGGAAATGCATCAACAAAGGGGTGTGGATCTTCTTTTTCTTCTCTTGGAAGGTTCTAATATTCAACTAGCTGGAATGGATTAGGATTGTTAGGAAGAAATCTCCCATAAATATCCCTTTTCCTTCCTCTATGTATGTGGTATCAACTCACTATCAACTAGCTCACACAAACTATTGGTAAAGAATAAGGGGGATCATTACTTCCTAAATGAGGGTATACTAAGAACAACTTCTAGAAACACTACAACAAGAAAAACTACCAATGACTCCAAAAAAACCCCTTGTTTGACATGATCCCCAAAAACGGCGCAAAAAATGTTGGCCTCCTACAATGATTCAACAACTAGGCCTTTACAACTGTGATTCAGAGATTGGACATCTAACTTGAATAGCTATTTCAATCATCATGAAGATGCATTTAACTTGTCAAACAAGGGACGTGAACTTGAAATGGGTCAGCATAGTATGTGCACTAGGAACTCAAAGTAGCCATTTTCATTCTATAGCTAAGAAAGACACAATGCTGAAAGTAAATTGCTTGGAAAAGAATAATATAAGTGTTGAACATCAACCAACAACCATACTAAGCCTGGAATGCATGACATAAATGAAAATCTAAACAACAAATAGAAAATTAATCTGTCTACTTTGGCTATAGGAATAGTCACAAAATGAAATTCTAGTGGCTACAGGAATAGTCAGTGCCAGATTCTTAACTAATTACTGAACAAAAAGTAATAACTAGGCTAAACTAAGCTAAAGGATGGATTTCTCACCAAGTGGACCCCCTTGGATGAGTATCCTCTACTACTAATGAAAACTCAAATGCTCGAACTTAGAACTCCACTTTATTCATCAGAAAACATGACTATAATAGAGCAGTGTAATTGTATCATTGAAAGCTAAAAATGCAAGTACAATATTAGATCGTGCAACCCTTTGAGAAGGAGCATCCAATCCTTATTTATACTACCAACTAAGAAAGGCGGTCAACTCCACAAACTGGGAGGACGCCAATTTTAGGGAAAGCAGAGAAAATGGAGAGGCGGTTATGCACGCATGGAATCTGGTCAGACGTGTCCATAGATTTAGCATAGAAATAATGCCAATATTGCTCAATATCATTAAAGTCCACTACAAGGTAGTTACATTTTATTTTCATGGGTAATCTCCTATCGTCGGCCTCCTTTGACCTTTGAATGATTTCCCTGTTGGGCGTTATGGTGCATGCCTAGTTGGCGGTGTCTTTCTCAATTTAGTATCTTCAAATTATATCTACATGGCAATGTTAGCATGGACAATAATTGCATATCTATAACTAACTTAAAGAACATTCATTAAACACATGCAAAATTAATATAGATAGTCCATATAACATTCCAATATCATTAAAGATTTGCAAAAATAAGATTAAGCCCAATGTCTATAATTCTGGGGAAATATCATAAAAAATATCAACACTTAACATCAAGGTCCATGATATCTTCAACAAATAAATCATAAATTCTACCCAAAACTAGAGCATAAACTAGGCTCATCAATCTACATAGACGACCTCATAGTATTTTCAAAAAATATAATAGATCATGTTCAAGATCTCAGAGCAATATTATAGAAGTGTGAAACTTACGAAGTTTCATTACATCCTAAAAAGTGTATTTTCGGGGTAACTAAAGGTAAGTTATTGGAACACATTATCTCTGAAGGAGGTATTTCGATAGACCTAGAAAAAGTGAGTGCACTACTCAAGCTACAACCCCTAGGAAGCAAGAAAGAATTGAAATCATATTTTGATAAGATTAATTTTGTTCAAAAATTTATTACCAGATTTGCCGAAATAGTGAAACCACTCAATGATATGTTAAATAAATATGCCAAGATAGAGTGGACAAATGAATCTAAGATCGCCTTCTAAAGTATAAAGACTGCAATTATAGAAGCTTCGGTATTGGTAAGTTTCGATTACATTAAACCTTTTTATACTTACTCTTTTGCTTTTGGTCATACTTGTGCAACAGTACTAACATAGAAGGGAAAGAATAAAGAAGAGAAGCCAATTTCTTTTATGAGTGCTCCATTCAAAGAAGCGGAGCTTAGATATACAAATGTTTAAAAATAAGCCTTTTCTTTGGTCAAAGCGGTACACAAATTTAGACATTACATCCTCGGGAGTATATTCAAAGCTATTGTTCCAGATTTTGCAGTCAAGATGTTGTTAACATAGAGTGAGCTCAGAGAAAAAAGATCCAAATGGGTTACAATCCTACAAGAATTCGATCTAGAAGTTATACCCATGAAATTGGTTCAGAGACAGGCTTTGGTCAGAACTATTGTAGAAATAGGTCCACAAATTTCAAGTCAACAATATACTCTAGATGTAAAAGACCATGAAGATTGGTATTCAGATATATGGCATTATCTGGTCAGCCATACTTGCCCTAATCATCTACAAAGAAATCAAAGATCTCTTAAGATAAAATCTCAAAGTTATATGATCAAAGGAGGAGATCTATTCAAAAGAAACCATGAAGGAATCTATTTAAGATGCTTGAATATAACAGAAGCGAACAAAGTGTTGCAGGATCTACATGATAAATTTGGAACAACTCATGGAGCACATTTAGCCACTACACACCTCATTTTGATAGCTAGTTACTACTGGCCAACGATTTTCAAAGATACATATGAACATGTGAAACACTACTATACATGTCAAACTGCATTAGAAAAAGGAATATTCAATGCTCAACCACTGCAACCAGTGATGGAGATGCATCCCTTTTCACAATGGGGATTGGATTTTATTGGAACTATTAATCCTCCATCATCCATAGGCCATAGATTTTTATTAACCTCTATAGATTATTGCACTAGATGGACAAAGGCATGTCCCAACAAAGAATGCACTATAGAAGTAGTAATCAAATTTTTGGAAGAGAATCTCATCACCAAGTTTGGAGTACCATATGCACTGGTATGTGATAATGGCTCTATCTTTTCTTCATTAAAATTTTCTAATTGGGCATTTGAATATGGTATAACATTAAAATTCTCATCTAACAATTATCCGTAGGGAAATGGATTAGCTAAATCATCAAATAAAAATCTGCTGGATATAATTAAAAAAATGGTTGAAAAGAATCCTAGAGAATGGAATTCTTTGCTAAAATTCTCCTTTTGGGTAGACCGCACTAGGATGAAAGCCACGTTAGGGAATTTTCCTTATCACTTAGCTTATGGGTTAGATCCTATACTACCAATAAATTTAAAAATCCCTACTTGGCAGTTCGCCCAAGAATATATTGGATTGGATGACCAAGCTGAAGCTTGGTTATTACAATTAATGCATTTAGAAGAAAAATGTACTCGAACTATAGATCATTTTTCTAGGAATCAATCTGTGGTAAAAAGATGGTTTGATAAAAGGACTAGATTAAAGACTTTTAGAATATCTGACTTGGTCCTATAATAGAATAAAGCCCATGAACGAAAAGGTGAGCATGGTAAGTTTGATAAGCTATGGACGGGCCCATATCAAGTTTCTAAAATCTTGGGTGACAACACTTATAGATTGAAGTTTTTGACTGGTGAAGATATCCCATTGTCTGTCAATGGGCAGTTCCTAAAGCATTATTTCTAGTCATAGGTAAACAATTTATTTTTGTACATAGTGTGATATCAAAATATTTAACTTATTCTAAGCAATTAAAATGCAATGGAAAACATAATGAAACACCTCAAGATTAGCCTAAGCAATTTGTAAAATGCAAATAGGAAAGTGTTAAATGAAGAAAAATGATTATACCTCCCTTTTGCAGCTAAAACTCCTTGGTTGGCCCTTGATTTGGATTGATTTGTATGCTCCTTGATGGCTCTTGATATGGATAAATGCAAAGCTTAACTATATGCTTCGATGCAAATGAAAATGGGTGAAATTGAAGACTAGATGAGTGCATAAAATGGCAGCATTTAGTTGCAAAATGGCTAAGTGTTCCCAAATGCCTTAGAGGATGGGGTATTTATAGAGAGACTTGAATTCTCTAGAGAATTCAATGGTTGGGATTTATCCAACAAGGCCAAGATGAAGGGCCAAGGTGAGTTGAGGACTCACAAGCCCTCACATCTTGACATGTGGATTGTGAGATTGTTAAGGGTGAGATGATGTGTAGGTGATGTGGAAGAGAGGTACATGATGTGGAGGAAGGACAAGTACCTTCCAAGTACTTTGATGTGACCTTTGAATGATCACATGGGGAAGGGGAAAACTTTGGGAGAATAAAAGTGAATTAAAAATTCACAATGATTGGAAGAATCTAGTGGATAAGACAAGGTTCTCAAAAGGTGGGAATTTGTCACATGTGACTTGATGTGACAAGTCAAAGATTCTAGAAGATGCATGGGAAAAGGGGATTCTAGAAGGAATAAAATGTGAATTAAAAATTCACATGGGGAAGAGAGGAGGGTGAATAAAAGGAATTAAAAATTCCTGGGGGATGGGGAGAGTTGACCAAGGTACTAATTAGGTTTAACTAATTAGTAATTAGAGGATAATTAGGGGTTAATGAGGATTAGAAGCCAACTTGCAAAAGTTGAGGATGTGACACATCCTAATCAAGGATTAGGCATGTGCACATTCTTAATGAAGAGATTTAGGAGATGGATTAGGATTAGATGAAAATGACATGTGAAGAATTAAATAAATGTATTATTTATTTAATTCATTTGATGAAAAGAGGATTAGGAGGGTAAGGTATTTAATTATTAATTAAATACCTTAGGATTTGGCAGTATTCAGGATATTAATTAAATAATAGTATATTACTTAATTAACTCGGATAAGAGGATGTTTAGATGAAAAGTGATAAATTTGGATAAATTAAGTGTCCAAATTTGGATGTCTACACAGTTTTTGTAAATAGTTTTTTGTAAATAGTTTTTTGTAAAATAGTTTTTTTTTTTTAGGTTAGTGTTTGCTTTTGTTTTGTAAATAGTCATTTGTTACTTTTCTTTTTTCTTTTTTGGGTGTTACATCATCTAACTTTACAATGATTGGCAACCTTTGAAGGTGAACAGGTTAATAGAACATCAATTCTAGAAATTTGATTCATGCCTTGACCATAAATAGTCTTTTACTTATAAATTGTTTAAGAATTGTTCCATTCTTTATACTCTAGTTAGCATGAATCATTTAGTTGATGTTGAGCTACAAACACACACATTTAAATCATTCTACTGAAATTTGGGATAGCAGTTGGTCTCATTAAGTAAAAAAACAAAAGACGACCTTTGCTACCATTGTAATTCTCAACCTAATAGTGGGCTTCATTGCTTGCAAGTTGAAAAATGAGCTATCATTGCAATATAAAAAAGAGAGAGAGAAAATCAAATCTTTAGGCTATCCAAATATATCTACCGGGGCTATAGAGGTCTGACTAGAAGTAGAAATATGTTTGGGGGAATTACAGAGATAACCTTGTTGGAGCTATGGACGTTTGATTGGCAGCAAGGCTCTATCCCTAGTTGGCTTAAAAAGGAATTGTCAAATTATGTAGGTTAATGCAAATAATTGTTATTTCTAAGTTTATTGTGGTGGAAATAACCAATTGCACACATGTGAGCTCAATAATACTTAATATTGCATTCTAGCCCAAGTAAAATTTGAATGTTGGAATAAGGATCCAATGATTTATAATTAGAAGACTAAAAAAAGTTGGTACACTGATGTTCGATCTAGAATTGACTTTCTATTATTTTGTTTAGTTTTGTTGGTTGCTAGTTGTTGTGTGGTCTCACAACATGCCCCATCTTTCCCTTTGGAAAAATGTGGACCCCCTTTTTTTTCTTGTTTCCTTTCACTTTCATTTTCTTTGGCGTCATTCTGCAGCTTGGTCGATTACTGGTCTCATTTTCAATTTTGCTTGGTCCTTGTTTTATTCTTATTTCTTTCCTAGATTTGGTGTTTTAGTCTTGTCATGAAGTTTAATATATTATTGGAAACTAGAATCTCGAGGTTGTGTGGATGCATCAAAGTGAATTGTATCTTCAGTTGGTTTTAGCCCCACCGGGTAAGTCATCAACCAGAAGTGTCAATCCCGATGATATCATTTTTTTTCTTGTATCAGAGTCCGGTAGTTTTATTTCATTCTCTTTATTTGAAACTCAGAAACCAAAGAGTTTGTTTTGAAATGTTTTAATCTCTCTTGAACCCGGTTCCTAGTCTTTTCTTTTGTTCTAGTTTTCTCTCAAGCTTGGAGGTAAGTGCCCCGGATCCCGATATTTCTCCAAAAATTTGATAACAAAGGTTTTAGTCCTAGTGATCACAAATTGATCATGTATCTTTAATGGTTTATGCCTCACAAAAGATCAGAGTGACACCAGAGTTCCACTTATGATCATTGCACTATCTTTCTCCTCTAGTAGCGAGCCTGTGTAGAAATCTAGGATTTGTAATTTGAACCCTAATTCGTAATGATTGCACCTTTTTTTGAGAAATTAATGCATTATAACAGGTAATTAATGAAGGTGGAAAACTACTCATGTACATGGCACCAACTTAAGCATTTAGTTTCTTTTATAACACTCTACTTTGCTTCATGCTGCAAATTTGCAAAGGACATTGGAAGAACAAAATAATACTGGCACACAAGGAAAGGTAAATTTTGAGAAAATGACAACCCAGATACCAAGGGTTTTGAAGTTCCATTCTGAAAAGATTGTCATCATTAACCAGAACTAGATATGTTTCGGATAACTGATATTCTGTTAATTATTTTCACGCATGAAAATCTTGAAAGATGGTATTTCCCTTTAGAAATTGAAATGTTGATTATTCTTTGATTTTGAATTAAGCCAAAAGGTGAATTGAAATTTTTATAAATTGTAAGAAATTTGGTTAAATTTAACCCTAACTTGCACACAAGACACACTTTTGAAAATGCAGAACACACCAACAAAAATGAGTGCTTTTGACGCAAGGACAAAAGATGAATTTAAATATTGCAGTTCGCAAGCCATACCAATCAATGTGGTAGTTACAAATACTCATATGGGGTGGTCTTATGATGTTGAAATTTGCACACGCATACAGCAAGAAAATGCTTCTCAATCTACCAAAAAAGTTATAGCAAATGGATTATTTTTATCAGGAGGGTTTCTGCTAGCAATGGACACCCCTGAATTGGTTATGCAATGTATGAATTATTATAACCCATACAAAAGAGTTGTTGAAAAAGAAGGGAGAATTTATGTAGATCTCTCATAGAAAGGAATTACATACACATTTGGGCTTCCTATATTCACTCAAATACATAATATTGATATGAAAGCAAAGGCCAAAACATATCAGAATGTTGAAGCTTGCAACAGAGAAATTATGAGTACCCAATGGTGCCAAGACCCAATTACACCATAAAACAAGGTAATTTAGAGGTCTATGTTCAACCAAGATATTCAAGATATTATAACTCGCTAAGCGGGGATAGCTAGTTTCTAGATGCCAATAAATTTGAACCCGGATGTTTGTAATAATATCCGGTTGATGGAAAATCTAATGCAAATGCATTGGGGAAAGTTTATTAGTGATAGATTATAGGGATAAAGGCATTTCCCAAAACAAGTGTTTTATATGTCTTCATATGTGATTTATTCATGTGCCATGAGGGCAAGCAAACACGGGTTGAAAAAATTGGTAACTGGGTGGGAAGTAGGAAAGCAGTTTGATATATGCTCATTTTCCTAGATCACTATCCATGAATACAAAGAGAATTACAAGAGAGTTAATGATGTGTTCTCCATGAAGCTGGTCAAAATGATGGAAGGTGATAAAGCCAAAAGATTGTCCTTGGAGGCACAAAGTGTCATTAGACCAATGTGAAGCTGGTATGTTTAATTCCCCACTTACTCCTACATTAGGGTGGAAGGGTTTGATGGACATCCTTTCATGTTGCCTACGTATCCAATAGACAAAATTGTTTTATTAGAATTGGTGAGACAACTAAAAGCATCTCGGGCTCTTCATAAAAAGGATCACAAGAAGGCCTCTTTCATATTTCCTATTGTGATAGGGAATTATAAGTGCAATGCAATCAGGGTGTCTGACTTGTGTGAAGAAGAATTGAGGAAATACAATTTTGAGTATTTTAAACTTCAAAGAATGTATTATGATCCTGAAGGGAATATTTCAAAGGCCACAACTGGTTACCGTGCTCATGTCCAGCAGCTAGAAGATTATTGGCTTAATTGTGAAGATGAGCATAGAGTAAGAGTAAGAAAGTATGAAAGATTATCTTTAAAATCAGCTCAAATTCTTATGCTTCATGACATTCCAGATCAGTTGGAAGAGGATGATGGAGAACTGTTGAATAAAGCTTATAATGAAGACATAGTGTATGATGAACCTATCCTAGACCCAGATTATGAGGATAAAGAAATTAAATCAATTGATGAGTTCTTTGCACCAATTCGGTTACACACTCAACACTGGATAAATGATTTTTATAAAGCTTTAAGAGAAAGAGGAATTTAACCCACATTCTCAGAGGATAAAATAAGAAAACAAAGAAATGAAATTTCATTTGAGAGTGGAGAACCTGCTGGGGAGAAAAGGAAAACTAGTAAGGCGGCTCCTAGTATAAGGATTGAAGAGAGCACCCCTTAAGCTTCAAAACAAGAAGTTCTAGTAAAGCCATATGATAAGCAGAAAGATGTAGAATCAAACAAAGATAAATCAAAAGTAGGACCTAAAGGTGCATCTTCCTCTACAACAAAACCAAAGACTAAACTGGTTATTGATGAAGAAGCAGGAGTAATAGAAAATTTTGGCACATAGACGAGGTTTGCATCTCAAAGGGATGCAACGCTATTTACTTCTCCTCCCTATGTTTACATGGCTAGTATGAAACAAGCACTGGGAGGAACTCTTGTGGTTTTGGATGAAATTTCTGAGGCAAATGAAGCTAGAATTAAAGAACAGGTGGATAAATGGGGTTCCATGTGGGAGAAGGTAAAAGAAAAGAAGTTTAAAGATAAACCCATGGTACAACTAGTGACAGAAGAAATTGTAGATACAGGGTCCACTCCTATAAATATTGAAGAAGAATAATTTATACAAGGAACACTCACCTTAGAAGCGGGGAACCCTAATATCCTTGAGATGGAAACAAGGGAGACTACAGAGTAGGACCCTATTGATGAAATAATTATTGAAGATACTTTTGATTCCTAGCCTTCGCTTGGGAATAATCCAAATGATAATGAACAGTCGTAGGTCTTTGAAGAGTCAGAGAAGGACCACATGTTGAAGTTGAAGTTGAGAAAGGAAGAAGCTACACAAGTTTCAGGTGATGGAGTTGGAAATGACGAAAATCCTAGTGTAGTAGAATACAAAGAAAGTGATGTCCAGGAAGGTGATGTTGAACATCTGGATAAACAAGAGAATATAAGTTTTCAAATAGAGGAGGCAATGCCAAATCCCAAAAATCCTAAATCTATGCCATAAATTTTTGAGGAAGCTCCTATTTCGGAGGACGTACAAGATAAAACTAAAGAAGTAAGAGAAGAGGTTCCTGAATCAAGTGGAAACTGGGAACAAAGTAATGTTACAGAGGTAGAGCTAGATAATGATGCATCTGATTGGTTGATTAGGGAATTGGCTTCCCCAATAGAAGTAGAACTATTGTCTGTGGATCTTAATAGTTTCATATAGGAAGTAGATACTCCTAAGTCTAGGCACAAATCTAAAGCAAAACATGTCATATAGAGAAAAGTAGATGGTGATAGAACCATCTGTATAGCTACTCCAACAGCTGACAAAAATAGACATGAAATAATGCCTTAGGAGTAAAAAATAACAAGTATTAATCTTGGACGCTCATCTTGGAGGCAAGAGTTGGAATAAATAAAGATGAACCTAGATGCCACTATTGCCAAAGTACAAAAGTATAAAAAGAAGAAAAGAGAATTGAAAGAATGGGTTGCTACCTTGGAACATTTTATAAAATCACTAACCCTATCTAGTCAAGCATAGACTAAATTTCCCCAACATGTAGTACCAATGTCACAATAACAGGTGGATGCAATTGCAGTAGTTCGCCACAAAATTAATGTATTTGAAGAATGGATTGAGTATTGGGTGAGGAAGGGAGAAGAATTCATTACAAATGCAATAGGAAAGTATAAGGAAGCATACCATTAGTAAGAGAAATCCAAAATATTTGAAAGTGAATGCAGGTTTCACTAAGAATAGGTTATTAATGAAAGGCAAAATGTTGAAATTCTCATACAAATGGATGTCCAAGAATTAATGCAAGGAAATGTGATTTCAGAGCGGGAAGTTCCATTGCCAGAAAAATGGAAGAAACAATTGAAATGGGAAGGTGACATGTTGATGCAATGTACTAAAGGATTTGAAAAAGTCGTTGTGGAATGTAGAAAATTGCTTGATAAAGATCAATACTTTATTGAAATGCTAGCACATCAAGGTTGTGATCCCCAAATGCTAGGATAGGAGGGTAAAGAAGCTAAATCCTTGAAAGAATGGATTGAAAGAATAAATAGAGACCTTGTTCAACTATTAACTCAGGAGGTCATTGATGAGATTATACAGTGCAGGAACACTATAGCTAGATATGAAATAGACAAAGTGCAGAGGAATGATATTATACTCCAAATATCAGAAGAATACACTAGGCTCAAAATCACTTGGAAGGCAGTACAAGGGATTTCAAAAGAACATATGCATCATATAGACACCAAAAATTTTCCTTTGCCTATGAACCCAACTTTTCATATCAATTCCTCCTTCTACTTGCATAATTCTTAATTATTTTTAATTAATTCATTTTTTCCTTTATTCTTCCCTTGATTAATTAAATATTTTTTGTTAAATTTAATTACATCACTAATTATCCCCTTCCTTTCTATAATTAAATAAATGCTTATTTATTTAATTATTGTTATTTTCTACTATAATTAAATAATTATTTTAATTATTTAATTATTCATTATCCTCTTCTTCTATAATTAAATAAATTTTATTTATTTAATTATTTACTAATTTGTCATTTTCATCCACTTTTGAATTAAATTATTATTTAATTTAAAAATCAACATGTCACATGTCTTTTATAATTAAATAATGCTCTTATTATTTAATTATTCACCTTCCCTCCCAAATTAAATAATTTTATAATTATTTGATTTTCTCCAACAACCTCTTTTTCTATGTCAACCTCATTATCTGTTCCATTCTTATCTTCTCTTGTCTCATTGATTTTCCACCCTTGATTGAATTATCTTATAATTCAATCTTGGCCATTAATCCTTATCATTGCCCTAATTTTTCCCTAACCCTATTTCATACTACAACTTTTAATCTTGGCCATTGATTAAGACACATTCTTGACATCCAATCTCAACCATCAATCTAAATCAGACCTTTTCTATAAATCAACCCTCTTATAAGCCATTTGGGGGGTTGATTCTTCAAGTATCCTTATGCTGCCAAAATCATTCTTGAATCATTCATCCATTTCTATCTATCATCTCCATCTCAATGTTATGTTGTTGAATTGAGCAACCAACATATCAAATCAATTGAATAATTTATTCATCATTATGTCTATTTGAGGTATTGAAGATTTGGATGAGGTAATGCATGTTATTGTTTTATCATTTTTATTTTATCCAAATTTTTCATATACATTTTGGTGAACCTGATGTGAACCCTCTAGCTGATTTTTAGCTCAATATTTTGACAAATTTTGAGGAATTTTGGAGTTGGATCCTTTTTGTTGCAAGTTTTGTTAGCTTTTCTGTTGCAGGTTTTGCATTATTTTGGGACAAAACCCTAGTTTTCAAAGATTTGACCATATCTATCAAATGGCTACAGATATTTTACAAAAATATTTCTATAGGTTGGGGACAATAACAAGAGCTTCCACTCCAAAAATAAAATTTTTTGGAGCTATTTTAAATTTTTAATAATTTTTTTGTTATTTTTCACGAAAAATAAACTTTGAGAGAAAATTAGCAAATTTTTTAGATATTTTTATATTTTTGAAAATCTATCTGAATTCTAGTAGGGGTCTGTTCTTTATGTTTTAAATTTATATGAAAAATAATTAGACAAAAAATAGATCTTTTAAAATTAGAGTTTTACAAAGATTTGCTTATATCTCACAAACACTTGTAGATCTTCTCACAAAATGTTTTTTGTAGATTTACGATGATGCCAGGCACCTTTAGTCAAAAAATCAGATTTTTTGGACCTATTTTGAATTTTTATAATTTTTAAATGATTTTTCATAAAAAATTAATGTTGGGTGCAAAACAACAAATTTTTCAGATTTCTTTACATTTTTGGAAAGATCTGGAAATTTCAGTGAGGTTATGTTCTCTAT
The DNA here is from genome assembly GCA_007258455.2 of Sequoia sempervirens. NCBI lineage: Eukaryota > Viridiplantae > Streptophyta > Pinopsida > Cupressales > Cupressaceae > Sequoia > Sequoia sempervirens. The sequence continues at coordinate 148,300 of VDFB02146392.1, read as the reverse complement.
GTTTTTATTTTTTATGCCAATTTTTTTTCCAAAAATCATATTTGTCTTGACTAGCTAACCCTCTAATATTAGTGATCAATTATCTTGTTAGGGTTTTGGCTTTGTTGTTGGTTTTGTGAATGTGCAGAAAAATAAACACTTCAAAAGAAAAATTGGATCAAGTGGACAAAAATTTGGAGCTAAAGAAATTCTAGGGTCACATAATTCATCTTTCATTTCTAATTATTGCTTGTCAACACACTTCAATTTGGGGCTTAAAACAAACATCTTGTTTGTTGTCACAACATTGAAATTGGGCTTAAAAAGAACCATTGTCTTCCATCACACATTTTATCTTTGGGTTAAAAAGAACAAGTGTTTCCATTGTTTTCTTACACGCATTTCAATTTTTTAAAGAGAAATTAACAACTACGAGTGTGAATCAAGTGTGTGTGTCCTCCAAAACACCTCACTTGGTTCGCTTTTGTCATACCCTTCTTAGGAGGCCTACTTGGAGCACACACCCCTCCAAGGGACAACCTCAATCAAAGTGTGAATCCAAAGAAATTCCTCTTTGGGAGTTGAAATTTTTTCACTCTTGGCTAAGCCCCAAAGAACTTTATACCTTTGGGAAGTGAAGGTGAAGGGTGGGTTACCCCTTTCTCCTAGCTGTGTGATAGAATTTTGATTTCAAATCATCCCTAGTCAACCTTGTGCATCCTAGCTTAAGACCTAGTTGGCCATACCCACTTGACTAGCATTAGACTTGTTGTTGTGTATTCAATTGTTTGCTTAATCATAAGTACATTTAATCTTGAAAGACAAATTTATCATTTTTTTTGGTGTGTGTGTTCATGCATTTACATGTTCAATCTTGTGTTTGATATTTCCCAAATCAAATTTCCAATAAACACTTGCCACATCATCCAATCTTGTCATTCCACATCATATCATAATCATCATCATCTCTTTAATCCAATCAACATCATTTTACACCATGCCAACATTAGAAGACCTAGTACCCCAACTCCAAAACCTCCTCTAATCACTTTATCAAGCACCACAACCCTTAGACCAACAAATTATACACGGGCTCCAAGGCATCATCCAACAATTTCAACTTCAAACAAACCAATCACCTCAAATGTAACAACTCATAGCACAAGCCCAATACCTCATGGCCACTTGTCAAATCCAACAAGCACAACATCCCATACAATCACCACATCAACAAATTTCACCTCAATCCTATGTGTCGCCTATATCATCATATCAACCTCATCCATCCACATATCATGTTACTCCATCACCTTATCCCACCTCTTCTAATGTCAACCCTTATCCATACCAATCCACCTCTCAACAACCATTATCCTATGTAACCCCTCCATCATTATCAAAACAAAAAATCATACTACAAGTACAAACACCATTACAACCTAAACATATTCAACCATAATCCTATGTGTCACCTTCATCATCATTCCAACCTAACCCATCTACCTATCATGTGAATGCCGCATCAACATATCCACCCATATCACAATAAGAACATAGGAGCCCAAGTCCACCTTCACAACAAGATCAAAATCCTATAAGTCTTAATGTCACCTTTGACAAGGGAAATACCAATCTAGCATTGTCTTCACTTAGATCCAAGGTATTTCCCTTGCTTCATTTTCTCCATCCAATAAGGAACTTGTGCCTAGCGTTCCACCTACACCTAGTCCCATTGTCCATTGCATACTCCAAAATGTGAACCACCAAGGTAAAGGTCTAGATATTCATGAACAAGGTATTTTGGAGCCCATCCATGTCAAATTACCTCCACACTCTTATGGCCTTGGATATACACCCCAAGGACACCAATCTCAAGATGTTGGTGCTTCCTCCATGCCTCCTAAGTCCACTTTCCATCATAAATCCTATCATACGCCTAAAACATATGTTGCCATTCTTCCTCCATCATCCTAAAAATGTCAAAATAATGTGACCATACACCTTCCACCATCCACTTTTCCACCATTACTTCCAACTCCTAATATCCCTCCATCCACTTTACCACCATTACTCCCAACACCTAAAATCCCTACCATTCAATCCTCTTATCCATTTATCCATAAATACCCTAACATTCCTAATCATGACCACCAAATGCACACATTGTATAAACAAGAAGCTTCCACTCATTCCACCTATCCCATGGAATTCAAAAATAAAAAGTTCAACACCTCTACCTATAAAGTAAAAATTCCTATTAGAACATCAATACAAAAAGTCAAAGAAAAATACATCCCAAAAGTTATATAAGCCCATACCTCCAAAAGTAAAGGACAAAACTAAATTGTTTTGGGTCCCTAAGAAAAAGGAAAGCAAGTCCGATGAGACATCCTCATCACAAAAATCCCAACCATCCACTTCCACCTCACATTCCCTCTCTATTCAAGAATATCATATTCCCTCCCAGAAGCAAAATAAAAGTCATAAAAATACCAAGTCTATGTGGGTACCTAAAGCACTTCATCACCCATATCCTAAGTAAACATCTACATTGCTTCCTACACCCCGTCCACATCAAAAGATTCAACGTTTATTACAGTGTGTGAAACCATTGGTCATGGTTCCCTTCCATTTTACAACAATTCCACATACCTCCATCCCCTCACCCTTCACTCATTATCCCACATATCTCCCCCACCACCCTCTTATGGTCCGTGCTTTTGGCTAAGCCTCCCCATTCATCTTTTGCATAAGTCCCATATAGTCCCTATCATCTTCCCTATATAATCTGCATCATAATCCACTATTTTCCTCCATAATCCACATCATAATACATCATCTACCTACTCCATCTCCATTTCATGTCATCCCTTACCAACATCTATGAGCATAATTACATTTGACAATGTAGTCCATGCGATGACATCCATCTCTAGTGGGACTACCACCTTTCATGGAACTAGACACTTGAGTCCCTCTTATCCATATTCCCCTTCTCCTATCCAAAAAGTCAAAAAGTCAAAAAAAAAACAAAAAACAAAACCAAAAAAAAAGTAAAGAGAAATCCCTTCATCCAATGGTGAAAACCTGGTAAACAAGCACCCTGGATAAGTACCATGATGAAAACCTAGCAAACAAATGCCATGTGTAGGTTGATCTTCTATGTCACTTACACTTGGGGGCACAATGTCTTATCTATCCAACCTATCATTTTCATGTCATATCATTTCCATCCTACCTACCATCTTTAGCCATCATACATACCTATCATATTGGATCCACTTAACCACCCTTCTCCTTTTGATCTTGATGAAGATATAGGGGAAAACTGTTGAAACATGCTTTGGATATCTTTTGGTATACCTCATCCTTCCAAACAAGCCTATCATTATCCTCTTGTCATATGCTTTTTCTAGAAAAATCCTAAGTCTTGTACCTAGAATAGGGCATGTTATTCCTATGTGACATAGTCTTTGGAGATCACATCCTTGCTCTCTTATGATTCATACATCCATTTCATCCATCCATCTATCATGAGTCTTTTATCTCTTATCCTATCACCACCCTTCCATCCATCAATTCCATCTATCTCCTTGCACCTAGACTTGGTTTTCCCTTTTCATTGGTATCTAGCACAAAGGCTGCCCAAATTTTTATCCATTGACACCTCAAAACATTTCAAAAATCCAAAAAAAATCAAAACATTTCAAAAATCCAAAAAAAAAATCAAAACATTTCAAAAATCCAAAAATCAAAACATTTTTCCAAAAAATAACCAAAAAAAAAATAATCAAAATATCTTGAAAAATACAAAAAAAATGGAAAAAGGTCCTGAAAAAAGACAAAAAAATCAAATATCCATAACAAAAAATTCAAACAATAAAATCAAACCAAATCACTTCTTCCAAACAATTCAACTCCTTCAAATCAATCTTCAAATTATCAATCAATCAATCCTCTAATCAAATCACTCCAACCTAAATCAATCCAATCACATCAATTCTTCTATTCAATTCATCACATCCTTTCATCCAATCAAATCATCATATCATTCCAAACCACTTCTTCAAAATCAAATCAATCCAAGCAATAATCCAAATGCAAGTCAATCCTTAATCCATACCAATCAAGTCAATCAATCTGGCCAAATTATCCAATCACATCCTTTGGTCTTGATCCTAATCTTGTTATAAACCCAATCAATCAAAGTCAATCAATCAACTATCATCATCCTTGTGTTGATATAGGGATATGTCATTCCCTTCCATGACAACCCTATCATCATCAATCAAAATCAATCAATCAATCAATTGCTCATCAGTTTACAACTTGACAGGGGCAATACCTTATTTTTTTTGTATCATTTGTGCATTCTTGCTTGCTTTCTTGTGTGTGTTATCATTTTTATCTTCCATTTCCATCAAATCTGAATTACTCCCAGCTAGTATTTGTATCTTGTATCTAGACAAGGTTGTATTATGTTGGGGCACGAGACACATTGTCACCTTGGTCCTTATACCTTGGTGCATCATGTCTAGTGTTACATCAAATGTCATGGTTGCTCACTTTCTTGCAGCATAATGTGTCATTCATCTCCTTCATCCACTTCCTATCTTGCATTATTCATCTTGTCCCTCCTTATCATTTCATTTCGAGAGAATACCCATGTTTGTCCAACTTTCCTATCCTCTCGAGGGGGCATCATCATCCCATCATCATCATATTCTTATATCATCATCATCCATTTTCCTCTATCCATACCTTAGCTTCTTTGAAATGATGTTACTCGACACAAAATTCATCATCTTAAAGAGAGGCAAAATGTAGACACCAAAAATTGTCCTTCACCTATGAACCCACCTTTTCATATCAATTCCTCCTACTTGCATAATTAAATAAATTTTGTTTATTTAATTACGTCACTAATTAGCCCTTTCCTTTCTATAATTAAATAAATGCTTATTATTTAATTATTGTTATTTTTCTACTATAATTAAATAATTATTTTAATTATTTAATTATTCATTATTCTCTTCTTCTATAATTAAATAAATTTTATTTATTTAATTATTTACTAATTTGTCATTTTCATCCACTTTTGAATTAAATTATTATTTAATTTAAAAGTCAACATGTCACATGTCTTTTATAATTAAATAATGCTCTTATTATTTAATTATTCACCTTCCCTCACAAATTAAATAATTTTATAATTATTTGATTTTCTCCAACAACCTCTTTTTTTGTGCCAACCTCATTATCTATTTCATTCTTATCTTCTCTTGTCTAATTCATTTTCCACCCTTGATTGAATTATCTTATAATTCAATATCGGCCATTAATCCTCATCATTTCACTAATTTTTCCCTAACCCTATTTCATACTACAACTTTTAATCTTGTCCATTGATTAAGACATCTTCTTGACATCCAATCTTAACCATCAATCTAAATCAAACCTTGTCTATAAATCAACCCTCCCATAAGCCATTTGGGGGGTTGATTCTTCAAGTATCCTTATATTGCCAAAATCATTCTTGAATCATTCATCCATTTCTATCTATCATCATTCATCTATCATCTCCATCTCAATGCTATGTTGTTGAATTGAGCAACCAACATATCAAATCAATCAAATAATTCATTCATCATTGCATCTATTTGAGGTATTGAAGATTTGGATGAGGTAATGCATGTTATTGTTTTATTATTTTTATTTTATCCAAATTTCCATATACACATCAAACGTTGAGTGTTTTATGAGAATATCAATTAAAGAAAGGCGAAGAAAAGATCCTGGAGCCCAAGCCTTGATGATGAAAGGAAGAACTGGATACCGGATACTGGAGGTGTTGTAGAAATATTTGTTTTGCAGTTTTGAGTTTTGCAGGTTGTTCCCAGTCCCAGTAGATGTTCCATGTCTGGTATTCTAAAGGATGTCGATAGCCTTGATTTATGTGAAGTATTGTGTACTGGAGTAAGAAGTGAAAAATTGTTGTTGTTGACGAAGTCAAAGCTTTGACTTCGTCTAGAATATTCTGATGACAATTGGAGTATGCCACATGCTACTTTTTGATTTGTTATTTCTGATTCTCTGGATAAACTTTAAGTTTGAACTCTTGGGGCCTTGTTCTTATAAAAAGTCATTTACTGCTTTATTTTCATTTTAAGTTTAGAATTTGTGGATGTCAGAAGAGCCAAAACTTCTCTAAGTTTTGTTCTTTTTTCCTATTTCCTAAATCATTCTAGTCTAAAAACTTGTATGCACGTAGACATTAATCAATATCAGAGCCAATTTGATAGCTACCTATCTCATGAATCTTTTGTAGCTAGTTTTGTTAGTTCAGCCGAACAAGACTGTGTTGTTTTGTTTAAGGCTCATGCATACAGAACCTACTCAGTTTCCAAACTAAAACCCCTCTCTTTAAAAGGTCGCACCATTTTATATGTAGCCATGAAGCAATCTGGTGAAGTATAAAGCGGTTTGCTTTGATTTGGTTAATTCTTTGGGGCATGCGTGGAGAATAACGAGAGAATTTTTAATTTTCAGTATTTTTATATTTATTTTTAGAATAGATGTTTAAATTCTTGAAAATGTTCCAAAAAATAGATGAATGAATGGAATTTTCTTGAAAATATTTTGTTTTCCATAAAATTGTTGAATGCTTAATGCTAAAGCTACTTAAGTGATAGCAAATAAATTGTTGACGTTCATGAAATATTATTTCAAATATTTTGATTTCATGATGTTATTTTATGAATGAATTGGAAATCTTGTGTAAAACGTTTATGATTCTTAACGAAACCAAAAATGACCATATCCCCTTTGAGAATAACAACAATATCACATCATACCTGGGAGTGAACCTAGTACAGTCAAGACCCGACTACCGAAGTCTTGGGATTGAACTGAGTCAATCTTTTCCTGTTAAAACAGATTCCCCTTTTAGATTGTCTTTGTTTCATATCTTTCAAGAAGGATAGGCTCTTTGTGGTTTGTCTATGAAGAAGTTATTCACCCTGTTGCTGCGAGTAAAATTGTTGTCAACAGTTGGGTTATAGATTTAATTATAAAATGCAAATAATCAGGTGTTTAATTATATTATTTCATAAATGTCTCATAGTTATTCTCTGATCTCAATATCTTGTTGCTTAATAGTATACTTTGTGTTATTTCCAAAATAGCGTTGATTGTGTCTGATTGTCTTCATAGCGTTTCTATTTAGCCTACTTTCTTTTCAAATTAGAAAGTAGCACTAAGTGGTATATAACCACTTGGAGTCACTCTAAGTTAGTAACTTGACCGTTAAGCCTTCTTATTTTGAGTCATTGTTTTATGCTGCTCTTCTAGATAATGGTTTCTTCTTTTAGTAAACACTGTAGAAAGAAATCTCAAAAACGTGTATTCTATGGTAACATTCCTTTTCAACCAAGCTTTATTCTGAAAAAGGAGGTACAATGGTCTTGGTAGAAGATCTACTTTGTTTTATTGGTGTCTTTTTAAATAGGTAAAAAAAAAGAGCGTTATAGAGACCTAGGGATGTGTTGCTTGCATACGTCTTTATGTTATCTCCCATTGCTCTGCTTTTCTCAGGGTGCTTTTGCAATAATGCCTCACTATTTGTTTGTATATCTCTTGTTTATTCCTTTAGACTCTTTTTCACACCTGCAATGGGTTCATTTAGTAAATGGTTGTTGTGTCTGCAAGTTTTATTACCGGTTTATTGACATGCCTTATGGGATTCGTGATATTGGTATCTGTTCTAAATAAGATGGAATTGTGGCCTCCTTACCCAATATTTTGCAACACTTTACCTACGCTATTTTAGAGTGGTAAGTATCTTGGAGATGTTTATTTTGAGTGGTGGGCGGTATAGTTATTTCTTTGATCTTGTGCTTGCAATTTGTTTAGTGAATCTGAAGAGGTAATCGACTGCTTGAACACCAAAAAGCTTGTGAGTATCAATACTCTTTGAATTTTATCATCATTATATGAGGAATCAAGTATGTATGGTAAATCCTATCTTCATCTTTAGTTATTGATGGATCATTGCAAATCAATACATCAGACTATTGAAAAGAGATAAAACAGTGAATGATAGATCTGTTGGAATATTTAATATTTTGCAGTCAGCAGAACTGTCAGCTCATCCCCCACATCAATTGATGAAGACCAACTTGCAGCCATCGAACCTGCAACATTCAAGATGGTAGGTTAATTTGAATTTGAAAAGAAGCACAAGTTTTTGAGTTTGTATTAGCTATTGCAGCCTGCCAGAAATTAATGTGGTTAGGTAGATTTGAATTTTGAATCAAGCGCTCATTTTCATGAGCATTTTGAAACAAGACAAAAGGAATGTCTTTGTATTCGTTGGAGTTAGAGAAAAAGAGAGAGCGGAAGTTTTGTATTGGAAGGTGACCCTGCAGCAGTAGATGGAAAAAGGAATGTTCAACACAAATCAGTGATAGCAGCAGCACAAAGAATGTTTTAGCAGACGCAGCACATTGTTAGCTGCAGCTACAGGATTGTAGCAATTTATGTATTTGAGGTGTGAGTGTAGCACCCAACCATTGGACATATGTCCAAATTAGTTTATCTTTATTTTGTTTATGCAAATCAGAGAATATCCTCTGAGTTTTTTGTGTTTTGAAGAAAGCAAGGAATATATGCAAAGTTTATTTCTGTCTGTTTATCTTGTTGTCACTGTGCATACTTTGTGCACTTTCTGTGTGTTTATTTTTGTTCTGTCAGTCTAGTAACAGTAGCAAAGTTGTGTATCAGCACCCCTGCTGCCCCAACAAGTGGTATCAGAGCCCTGTTTTTCTGGGTAGTCAAGTTAGTCAGTTAGTATTTTATTGTGGGTTAAGCCCTAGGTTATCTAGGCATTAAGTTTTCTCAAATTTGAGGTTGAGAAATATGGCAGGAGGTGAGAACAAAGGTTGGCAGCAACCACCACATTTTGATGGACAAAATTATGACATATGGGCTAAGAAGATGAGAACCATCTTAGTTGCAAATGACCTATGGGAGTTGGTCACAAATGGGTTCAATGATATCATAGACCCAAATGCATTTGCAGCCCTTTCAAATGCACAAAAGAATCAATTGAAGGATACTCGAATGAAGGATGCCAAAGCCCTCAGTTTGATTGAGGCAGCCTTGAGTGAGGCTATTTTCCCACGTATTGCAGCAGCAAATTACTCAAAGCAAGCTTGGGATATACTGCAAAATAGTTATAAAGGGACTGACAAAGTGAGGTTAGCTAAGTTGCAGCTCTTGAGAAGAAACTTTGAGACTCTACAAATGAAGGATAATGAGTCCATTTCAGATTTCCACACTAAGGTTTCAACCCTGGTGAATCAGCTGAGAGTCAATGGAGAAACAATGGAAGAGCAAAAGATTGTTGAAAAAATCCTAAGAAGTCTGCCTACTAAGTTTGACTATGTAGCAGTCACCATTGAAGAGGCAAAAGACTTGTCTCAAATGACCATAGATGAGTTGATGGGTTCACTACAAACCCATGAGCAGCAGTTGAACAGATCCGCTCCTTCCCTAGAGCAAGCATTCAAAGCTCAGACCAATGCAAGAGGTCGTGGAAGAGGAAGAAACAATAGAGGAAGAGGTCAAAGAGGAAAAGGAATAAACAATTCTAGAAGAGGAGGTTCTGACAGCACAGAGGCAGCGAGCAGCTCACTGTCAGCAAACCAAAACTAGAGGATGAACATCAGTTCAAATCAAAGGAGTGACAAAAGCAATGTGCAGTGTTATTACTGTCACAAATATGGCCATTATGCTAGTGAATGTCGAAAAAAGCAACGTGACCATGGAGGTCAAAATGCTAATGTAGCAAATGAGAACAAAGTTGAAAATGATAAATAGTCACATGTTTTCATTGTTTGCAACCTTGCTAAGTGCAACAATGATGAAGTATGGTACTTGGACAGTAGATGCAACAACCACATGAGTGGTAACAAAAATTTCTTTACCTCCATTGATAGCAATCTAAAAACTGAGATCAAAATGGGAAATGATGAGAAGGTTCCCGTCATTGGAAGAGGTGTAGTTAGCATCCAAACCAAGACTGGTGAAAGAAAGCAAATCCAAGATGTCTATTATACCCCCGACATAAAACATAACCTATTGAGCATTGGACAAATGGTCCAAAACGGTTACAAGATACTGATGGAGAATGGAGAATGCAAAATATTTGATAGATGAGGAAACAAAACAGTGATGGTTGTAGTGCAGATGACGAGAAACAAAATGTTTCCTCTCAGAATGCACTTAGTGTCTGCGACAGGAACAACAGACGGTTAGCAACAACATTGTTCATCGGCACTGACAACAGTTTCAGAACAGTTGGCGGTTGAACATCAGTTTGCATTCAAGACAGTCATCAAAGACCCATCCAAGCTATGGCATTTAAGGTATGGGCACTTAAGCTTTTCTAGTTTAAGTTTATTGTCTAGGAAAAGTATGGTTAGGGGTTTACCATCCATTGTAGAACCCGATGGCAAGTGTGAGGCTTGCATTTTAGGAAAGCAACATAGGCAGCCATTTCAATCCGAGTATTCTAGGAGAGAAAAGGCACCACTAGAATTAGTGCACTCAGATTTGTGTGGACCCATGAAAACCCCCACCTTAGGAGGAAATACATATTTCATGACTTTCATAGATGACTTTAGTAGAAAAATATGGGTCTATTTCTTGAAAAACAAATCAGAAGCCTTTGAGAAGTTTAAGTGGTTTAAGGCAGTAGTTGAGAAGGAGAGTGGTCACTATATCAAAGCCCTTAGATCAGATAGAGGGGGAGAGTACATCTCCAATGAATTCCTAAATTTTTGTAGGAATAAGGGCATTCACAAACAATTCACAACTAGGTATACCCCACAACAAAATGGAGTGGCGGAAAGGAAGAATAGAACCATTCAAGACATGGCGATAAGTATGCTGAAGGAAAAAGGGTTGTCACACATATTTTGGGGAGAAGCTGTAGCAACAACAGTCTATATATTGAATAGGTGCCCCACAAAAGCTGTCTGTGATAGGATTCCACAAGAAACATGGACAAACAACAAATGGAGTGTTGAGCACTTGAGGATTTTTGGGTGTGTAGCATACACACTCGTGCCAAAAGAGAAGAGGCAAGAATTTGATGACAAAGGAGAAAAGTGTATCTTCATAGGCTATAGTGAGGAGTCAAAAGCCTACAAATTATACAATCCCATCATGAAAAATGTTGTAATCAGCAGGGATGTTGTATTTATTGAGAATGAAGCATGGGATGGAACGGTAAATGACACCATGGGTATTTCTATTACAATACCCCTTGATGATGAAGAAGTTGCAGATGATAGCAACATAGGGGGAGCTCAAGAGAACAATATCTCAAGAAGAAACCACCGTAGAGCATTGGAAAATAGTAGCTCCAGTGATCTGCGGCAGAACAGTAAATCTAGTAGTGTTCAGCAGAGACAGCATTCTGGCAGCACTGAATAGAGGTAGCAGACTATCAACTCCAGAATTCAACAGAGTAGTAGCTCCGACAGTCAGCAGTATAGTAGCTCCAGAGGTCAGAGTAGCAGCAGTTCGGAAGAAAATTCAGATCCTACACTTGCATCATTGACGCCAAGAAGAACAAAGAGTGTGAGGGAGATCTATGACAGCACACAGCATGCTAATCTTGATGAGAACTTGGATTTTGCACTATTCTCCTATAGTGATCCAACATACTTTGAGAAAGCGGTGAAAGAAGAGAAGTGGTGTAAGGCCATGGATGAAGAGTTGGAGGCTATAGAGAGGAACCAAACATGGGAGTTGACCGAGTTACCCAAGGGTAAGCAAGTGATTGGAGTGAAGTGGGTCTATAAGACCAAGTGTACTGCAGAAGGGAAAATTGAAAGACACAAGGCAAGACTTGTTGTCAAAGGGTACAAACACCAGCCCGGTATTGATTATGATGAGACATATGCACTAGTTGCAAGGCTGGAAACAGTGTGGATAGTCATTGTAGTTGCAGCACAACATCAGTGGAAAGTGATGCAGATTGATGTAAAGTCAGCCTTCTTAAACGGAGTGCTGAAGGAGGAAGTGTATGTGGAGCAGCCACCTGGCTATGAAGTCCCAGGGCAAGAGGACAAAGTGTATAGGCTCCGGAAAGCTCTTTATGGGCTGAAACAAGCACCTTGGGCGTGGTATAGCAGAATAGACGCTTATTTGTTGAGCAATGGCTTTAGCAAGAGCAGCAGTGAGCCCACACTCTACATCAAATCAGCTGAAGGTGAAATTTTAATTGATGTTTTGTATGTAGATGATCTGATTTTTACTAGTAATAGTGACAGCAGAATTGTTGATTTTAAGGAGGTGATGAAAAATGAATTTGAGATGACGGATTTAGGTTTGTTGAAGTATTTTCTTGGGATAGAAGTTCAGCAAACACAACATGACATTTTTATTTCACAATCTAACTATGCCAAACAGATTTTAAGAAGGTTCAAAATGAATAATAGCAAACCTGCCCTCACACCAGCAACAACAAGTCTGAAACTGTGCAAGACTGACAGCAGTAAGGAAGTGAACCCAACCCTTTACAAAAGCATGGTTGGAAGTTTGATTTATTTGACATCAACTAGGCCTGATTTAATGTATGCAGTAAGCTTGATATCTAGGTTCATGGAGGAACTTAAGGATACACATTGGCAAGCAGGAAAGAGGATTTTAAGGTATGTCAATGGAACAATTGGTTATGGCATTTTGTATGCAGCATCTAATGAGTTTAAGTTGGATGGTTTCACGGATAGTGATTGGGAAGGAAATGTGGATGATAGGAAGAGCACATCTGGTATGTCTTCAACATGGGATCAGGTGCAATCTCATGGGCAACAAAGAAGTAGTCGATTGTCTCTCTTAGCACAGCAAAAGTAGAATACATAGCGGCAAATGCAGCAGCTTGTCAAGCTATTTGGTTGAGGAGGATTCTTGCAGATTTGCAGCAACAACAAGTTGACAGCACAATCATTCATTGTGACAATGTGTCCTCCATAGCGCTGACAAAGAATCCGGTCTTCCACAGACGTAGCAAACACATCGAGATTCGATATCACTTCATAAGGGAGTTGGTAGAACAAGGTGAGATTAAATTGCACTATTGCAGATCCAAGCAGCAGCTCGCCGACATCTTCACCAAAGCATTGCCTAAGGATAGTTTTGAATGCCTAAGAGATAGGCTTGGCATTATAGATAGCTTCAGAGATCAGCTCCAGAAGGAAACATCATATTGACAGCTGACCTGTAGATTAAGGGGGAGTGTTGGAATATTTAATATTTTGCAGTCAGCAGAACTGTCAGCTCAGCCCCCACGTCAGTTGATGAAGACCAACTTGCAGCCATCGAACCTGCAACATTCAAGATGGTAGGTTAATTTGAATTTGAAAAGAAGCGCAAGTTTTTGAGTTTGTATTAGCTATTGCAGCCTGCCAGAAATTAATGTGGTTAGGTAGATTTGAATTTTGAATCAAGCGCTCATTTTCATGAGCATTTTGAAACAAGACAAAAGGAATGTCTTTGTATTCGTTGGAGTTAGAGAAAAAGAGAGAGCAAAAGTTTTGTATTGGAAGGTGACCCTGCAGCAGCAGATGGAAAAGAGAATGTTCAACACAGATCAGTGACAGCAGCAACACAGAGAATGTTTTAGCAGACGCAGCACATTGTCAACTGCAGCTACAGGATTGTAGCAGTTTATGTATTTGAGGTGTGAGTGTAGCACCCAGCCATTGGACATCTGTCCAAATTAGTTTATTTTTATTTTGTTTATACAAATCAGATAATATCCTTTGATTTTTTTGTATTTTGAAGAAAGCAAGGAATATATGCAAAGTTTATTTATGTCTGTTTATCTTGTTGTCACTGTGCGTACTCTGTGCGCTTTCTGTGTGTTTATTTCTGTTTTGTCAGTCCAGTAACAGCAGCAAAGCTGTGTATCAGCACCCCTGCCGCCCCAACAAGATCGATATGCTTTATTAATTCCATTCAACAAAAGAAGCTAGTGATCATTAGATAATTTAAGACTTTATAAATTTTCCTTTTTATAATGTTCAGATCTGACTTGTACTCCATCGATTTTGTTAATTTTCTTTTATGCTTGGCTGCAAGCTTCTTTCTTCAATCGGGTTTGAATTAGCTTAGTGATTTGCATTGATTATGCTACGACAACCAAATGTCTTTAACTTCCACTATCTCTGCTCTGAGATGCATAGCTACTGTGAAATTTATCCTAAAAAGGATGTATGATTTTCTTCAATTCGCCAATACATAAAGCTTTGTCTGTAATTTTCCATATTGATCTACCTTTATCTGTGCAATGTTTCAAAGGTCGAACAGAACGTAACTCATATGAAGTCATTCTTTATGAAGCTTTCATTTCTTCGAGAGTATGTTCGATCCTTTATAAAAGGAGCCTCTTATTGCCACCTTCATGACCTGCAATATACCATCGGTCACCCACTATACTCCCATATGCCTCACCTTCACAACTAATCTGCTAAAAACATCAGTATTAATATAAATCTTGATCATTTTCCTGAATGAGAGAGATTCGTAATCACAGTAACTTAATAAATTTGCATAAATCTCAGACACGACAATCACTCCCTTTTTTGCTTCAGTATATCTCAATGCAGCATGGTATTTCACTTTGATCTATCACTACTCATGGCGACATGCTACCTTCATCTGAGATCTGCGTCTTAGTGTCCAAATAGGGTAGCCATGTTTAAAATATCTTCTCATTTCCCTTTTGTATTGCCAAATCTCTATTGTTGAACTCATTCATATTGACGCTGCTACAACCAAGGGATCTTCCAACTTTTATTACTATGAACCTACCGCTTATAAGATACCCCATCAATGTCTACTGTACCGTGACTTCGATTGGCTAGCTCACTTTGATATCAGATCTCTAATCTTTCTCGTGCCTTTAACAATTTATTCAAATCAATATCTAAATCTATGCTCATATTCGATTAGTGTTCCCCAATATCTTCTAACCTCTGTGAAATCCTACAAGCTGGAAATCAAGCAACTTAAGGTATAAATGGATAATGTTTATGAGCCTTATAAGCACAAGTTTGTAAATATTTATTGTGCTCTGTAGCTTAAGATGTTTTTACAAAGCGCTAACTTATTGCCTATACAAGCAAATCATTCATCATCTTGTGAAAGTCGAGAACATCACCTTCTGAACGATGCTTGAAAGAATATCATTCCCTTAGTGCCGCCTTGGCAGGCAGAACTATTCTAATCGTTCTATGCATAATATCCATATGCTATTGCATGCCGCGACCATTGTCTCATTGTTAAGCACATTAACATTAGGCGTGTATGTTTATTGACCTTGGAAAAGAAAAGGGATGTGTTATTATTTAGTTATCTCTTTATTTAATTAATAAGTTTTATCCATCTAAATAATGTTCCACCATATTTGTTCTATGTGTCTATAGCTATAAATTCAATTATATATTTAAGTTATTATCATCAATCTTAAGTCACCTTCATCCTTGACAATGCTTTTATTGTATTTTGTTGTGTGGATATCACCTTGCATTAGTGTATTAGTTTGATAACTTAATCTAGTTGATATTATTATTTGCTTGATTTATCAACAACTATAGGATTGATAGAATTGATTCATTATTTTATGGATTTGCAAAGAACGAGTAAAATAAAGATTAGTTTATGTATTAAATTATTCTTGGTTAGTGAAATTGTATAATCTTATCATAGGATAGTTTATTTGCTCTTTACTGCAATTCAAAGGGAAGAGTATAGAAGTTTTAGCTTGTTTACCACATCACCTAGATAGCAAGTATGGATCCTGATTAAAGATAGTGCTTTATTTATTTCAAAGATAGTGTATAAAAGTATCACCTTTTCTTTAAATAATAGATTATGAATTTCGTTATAATAATAGTGCATTATTTCATATAGATGTAGTACGATATATTCAAGTCATTATTATTATTTTCTATATTTTAAATTCCTTTCATTTTGACATCACAAGAATCATGTAACATGAAAGAGTCGTTTCGGGTGGATTCTATATGATCATCACAATTGGGTACCATTATTTAGTATTTATTCTATAGTTTTTAAATCAAATTTTCATTATGGTACACATTATAGCAAATCTATTTGATTTTTCAATGCATGCGGATTCCATGGTTGCATTGTTCATTTGTTTGCTAGTATTGAATAATGTGTTTAATTAGCGGAATTAAGGTGATTTTGGTTATTGTTCAACAATGGGAGTCTTTCGTGCAAAGTGGTTAAGGTTGGCTTCCAGAGGTTTAGGAGGGAGTATTTTTGTATGTATGGGTTTTATGTTGTTTTACTTGGAAGTGGTTGGTAATGTTCTAAGTTACGTGTAAGAGGGTTAATGCCTTGCACTGTGCATTCATTCTTGTGATTGGAATATGTGAGCAAGATGGTCAATGCCTTGCTCTATGTGTGAGATTCATGTGATTTTGCTAAGAGTGCAATATGGTTTTTACCTTGCTTGTTGTATAGGGTCTTCTAGTTGCAAGTAGGGGGAGTGACTCTCAATGGGGGTCGGAACCCAAAGTGGTGTCCAGGATAACCTATTTGGGAGTTTCTTAATCCAGTGACAACCTAAAAATGAATTAGGGGGAATGGGTAGACTTCACATTAAACAAGATAATTGGATGCTTCACCCATGCCTGTAGTGCTCGTTTAGGCTAAGTATGGGTTGAGAAGGCTTGGTTGGCAAGATCAACTTCCTTGTCTTCACAAAAGGAATGTTGGTTCCGCATGTGTCATCCTATGGGGTCGATGTCTAGTGAGAGACTATCAAGATAACCATAGATGGGGGTCGGTGTTTAGTGAGAGACTATTAAGATAACCCATGCTAGGACTATGCAATAACACTCTTCCCTATTGCAGTCTAACATTCCCTTGTCGTTTTTTCTCCTTTTGTTGTGTGGATTCCTCTAGAAGCAATATATGTGTTGTATGTGATGCCCATGTTGTTGTAGTGTTGTGTTGGAGTCATGTATAGCCTTGTTTATGTTAGTCTTATGTCTTCTTGATTGTTTATTTGTAGTGGGACCTTGTGTTATATCCTAGCCCGAGGGGTGGACCTTAGGGTTCCACATGGTCAAGAGGTTGGTGTTTTTTCCTCCATTGGGTTTTCTTGCTGCTTGATTCATGTCTGTGGAGGTTGTACCTTGTGTAACAGATTTCAGTTTGTCTTCCAGTTTGAGGAGACAGTCTTTCATGTTTATACATTGGACTTGTATCTCAGTTGTACCATTTTTGTAATATTGATGTATTCTTCCCTATTGTATTCAGGGAAGCATTATTGTAAACAATGTAACGATGTAACAGATTATGATGTATTCTCATGTAATGGAATTTGTATATATATTTGTAGGTTATTTATAAATGATCATTAATGTTATTTATTTGATGACATGTTATGGAAATACTTAATGTAGATTCATTTAATGTGATGGATTAAAATGAACTCTTGATTGTTAGATAAATATTAGTTAATGAAATGATTCTAGTTCTTGATTATGGACTTAGGGTTAGATTGTATGCTAGGTAATATTATGCAATTCATTGTTATTTCATGTTAAAAAAAAAATGTTCCATTAATGTGGCATAGTTGTGTTTTCCTCTGGGGTTCCTTGGTAGGGCGTTACATCATCTATGTTATTTCAAGCTTTCTTAGTTTAAGTATTTTTTTACTAGCATTATGATAATTAGGTTTTATTCTATCAATACCGGAACATTTTACTAACATTGTGCAGGATCTGTTGATACACAAAGTCACACATATTGTATGTAGATGCATTGAGACACCTTGGGAAGATGTATCCCCTCATCACACAAAGCTAAAGAAGATATTGGTGATCATAGTGATCAAAGTGAGGGTATTCCTAAATAACTTTCCCTTTCACCAAAATCCACTGTAAATACAGAGGAGACCTTCCAAACCATAGTTGATGTAGTGGTGGAGGACCCACCATAATATGTAACTTTTGAGTTCTTGATTGCCAAACAGGAGAGGGCATCTGCATTGAAGAATATACCTCCTTCAACTTTGCTAGTCTTCTATGGTTTGGTTACTGAGGATCCAGATACCTTCTTGTTTAAGTTTGATGTGCTGTGTAGAATTTATGATTACACAACAGATGCACACAGGCTCAAACTATTCCCAACAACCTTGAAGGATGTTGCCTTAAGATGATTTATGGATTTGGGAAGATATGTTGTTCCAAATTGGGAGACTATGAAGAAAAAGTTCCTTGAGAAATACTAGGACTACTATAGAGGAATTGATAGAAGAAGAGATGGCATTTTCAAGATGTCTCAAAAAGAAGATGAACCATTGGAGGACTATACAAAAAGGTTCTAGTTCTACTTAAAGAAGAATCCACAAAACAAGCTTTTAGAAGAATATTTGAAGTTAGTTTTTTAAGAGGATTCAATGATGATTGTATGGATTCTCTTAACCTTATTGGTTTAGGAGATGTATCACAATTTCCTTTTGAATAAATCTTCAAGGTTTGTAGGAACTATTCAAGGACCTTTACTAAAAGGACTAGAGGGGATAGAACATCTTCCATTAGCAAAACATATAATGGACACTCTAGAGTGGAACTAAGTAACCTACTATCAAACATGAAAGAAGAAATCATAAGCCTTTTGGATACCCAATTGGACACTCTACATGTGAATAAAAGGAAAGAGGAGGCAGAGGCAATCCTTACTGAATACTACCCTAACTGTAGATAGATAAAATCTAATTGCAAGTGTAAAAGAGTAGCAAGTATTTTAGAGGATAGACTAGGGAAACTAGACTTTCAATCACTGGAGGGTGAAGATGGAAAATTGTTCTACATTGCATAAAGATTCCATGGAAACCAAGACGGTATGCCTCAAGATCCCTTGAATTTCAATACACCATTTGTAGTTAGCAATCAAAATTTCTCTAGTTGGAACCCTCGGGCTTGGGAAAAAAAACCAATGGAAAAATCCTCAACCAAACTAGAACTAGAAGCAGTAAAGCATGTGGCCACAATGAAAATTTCAAGGACCTAACTATAACCCCTAATGGCCACTACAACAAAACCAATGGAAACCTCAAAGCAAAAAGGCCAACAATGGAAAAATCAAAATCTGAATTACCAATAGCCACACAAGTGTTAATAGACACAACAACAAGCCATCATCCCTAATCCAAAAAATCCATCATCCCAAACACCAAGGGCACTTCAACTACCAGCCCAACCTGCACCTAACCTAAATAACAAGCATGTTCAATGGGCCTACACTAACGAGGCTATTCAGTACACTACTTATGGCGTTGAGTTGAGCGATATCCACCTCAAATCAAGAAAAACATTGTCTAGGCCTTTATCCCATTATATCACTGAGTTGGTAGATCATGAACCCTCAATAGAGACCTTGGACAACCCATCTTTAGAGCTTGAGTCAAATTAGGTCAACCAAACTAATTCAAGTCCAAAGCCTCCATTCCTTGAATGATTAGCTATTCAAAAACATCAAAACCAAGCTAAAAATGACCTATTAGGACATCTTCAAGATGTTCGTATAAAGATACCCCTCATCCAAGTCATCAAGGAAATTCCCATTTACAAAAAAAAATGAGAGACCTTTGTCCTAAAAAGCTAGGGAGAAGAGAAAAGACCCTTAGAATTTCTCTGTCTTAAGGAATCTTGCTGACATAATGTTAGGAAACATAACTTTCTCTAAGTATATAGATCCTAGAATTCCATTGGTGGATGTTAAGATAAATGGTACCCTCATCAAAAATACCTTGATTGACTTGGAGGTAGCCATTAATGTGATGAATAAGGAAACAATGTAGTTATTGCAATTAATAAACCTTAGACCTACACCTATTGTTCTATAGTTGGTAGATGGGTCAATAATGAAACTTGAGGGCATCGTTGAGGACTTGGTCATAGCATTGGATTCAAGGGAGCACCCTACATATTTCATAGTATTGCACCCAAAGGCTAACCTTCCAGGCTACCCCCTCACTCTAGGAAGACCATGGTTAGCAAAAACTGATGCATTTATAGGTTGTAGGTATAGAAACATGATTATCTCAAATGGAAGTATGACCAAGAAGCCGGTCCTTTATCTACCAGCCCAACCTCATGCATATTTAGAGTTGACCATTTGGGCTACTCTAGATGAGGAAGACCAGTATTCCCTATAGACTCTCATGAATATTGAATGCAGCCCCTTGTTGAGCAACCAAGATGAGGATGATTTGATAGCAAACATTATACAAAATAACTATGGTAGGAACTTGCAACAATAAGACTATTTGTCATGTCTACAAGATCCTTTGCAGAATATTATACCTTTCAATTCATCAGGGTCAATATCCCAAATTTTCATTATTTATTATCACAACAATGTGTCTCAGAAATAATGGGACTTGACCTTTCATTTGCACAATCAACATCCAAGACTTTAGAAATCATGCTAGGTAAAATGTTAAATGTTATTAGTGAATTAACTATTGAACAATAGACTTCCCTAACCACTGCGTTGAAGGAACACACAATAGCCTTTGCATGGGATTACCATGAAATGAAGGGGATTGATCCACACTCATGCATGCACAGAATATGCATTA
Organism: Sequoia sempervirens; assembly: GCA_007258455.2. Lineage (NCBI taxonomy): Eukaryota > Viridiplantae > Streptophyta > Pinopsida > Cupressales > Cupressaceae > Sequoia > Sequoia sempervirens. The sequence goes on along the minus strand of VDFB02146392.1, from coordinate 127,626 downwards.
TTGATGGTTTTAAACCAAATAGACAACCCCAGAGGAGAATGAACCCTACAATAAGAGACAGTCAAAATTGAATTACAAAATTTCTTGATGCAGGTTTCATTTACCCTATATCTAATAGTCAATGGGTGTCACCTCTAGATATTGTCCCAAAGAAAGGATGGAAATGGAGAGTGTATATGGATTATAGAGAATTAAATTTAGCCACTAGAAAATACCACTTTCCACTACCTTTTATTGATCAAGTTCCTGACTCACTAGTATGTAAAAAGTACTTCTTTCTAGATGGATTTAGTGGTTACAACCAGATTAGAATAGCTCTAGAGGACCAAGATAAAGCCACCTTCACATTCCCTTGGGGCACATATGCCTATTCTATTCTTCCCTTTGGACTATGTAATTCTCTAGCCACTTTCCAAAGGGCAGTGCTAAACATTTTCTCAGATTTTGCACATGACTCCATGGAAATCTACATGGATGATTTCACAACCTGTGGAGAAACATATGATGAAGCACTCAACAAACTAGAGGTGGTCTTAAAAAGGTGTTAAGAATGAAATCTATCCCTAATTCATGAGAAATATTTCATGATGATGAACCAAGGGATTGTGCTAGGAAATTTTGTATCAAGTGAAGGGATTCATGTGGATCCAAACAAGATTGATATAATCTCCACACTACTTGTGCTACAAAAACAAACATATGTCAAGTTTTATAGGACATGCTAGCTACTATAGAAGATTTATTCAAGAATTTAGAAAAATTACAACACCTTTAATTCTTTTACTCACAAAAGATATAGAATTTGAAAGGAACATAGAATTCCAACACTCTTTTGAAGCACTCAAGACAACATTGACCAAAGCACCTATTTTGAGAGGAACAAACTGGACTTTTCCTTTCCATATACACATAGATGCTTCTGACTTTTCTATAGGAGCACTACTTGGAAAAAAGGAAGGTACTAAGGAGTATGACATATACTACATTAGCAAGAACTTACAAGGGGCATAACTCAACTACACAGTCACATAAAAAGAGATGTTAGCAGTTGTCTATGCAATCAACAAGTTTAGGCATTACATCATAGGGTATCCAGTCTTTATCCATACTAATCACACTGCAATAAGGTACTAAATGAATAAACCTGTGGTTGGTAGTAGACTTGTCAAATAGTTGTTATTACTGTAGGAATTTGACATCACCATAGTGGATAAGCTTGGGAAGGAAAATGTGGTGGCAGATTTTCTTTCTAGATTACTAACTCAATTAGGAGAAGGTGTTGTTGATGATTCTTTTCTAGATAAGCACTTATTTTCTCTAACTTTGCACACACCTTGGTTTGTTGATATTGCCCATTATCTAGTAGCAGGACAAATACCACCACGTTTTTGCCCTAGAGAAAAAAGACAATTGGTGCATAATAGTTTTCCCCATTCCTGGGTAGCTGGTTATTTATTTTACACAGGTCCAAATAATATTATGAGGAGATGCATAAGAGAGGATGAGGTCTATGATATGCTCAAATCTTGTCATGATGAACCCTGTGGCCTAGACACTTTGCAACAAAGAGGACAACACTCAAGATTCTCACCACTAGCTATTATTGGCCAACTCTTCATAAAGATTTAGTGAAATATACAAGGAGTTTGATAGGTTTCAGAGAATGGGTAGACCAAATAAAATAGATGAGATGCCTTTGCAACCTCAATTGACACTAGCACCATTTGATAAATGGGGCTAGACTTCATTGGCCCAATATCACCAAAATCCAATAACAAGGAGTATATATTAGTTTGGATAGATTATCTAACAAAGTGGGTTGAAGTCAAAGAATCACAAAGTTCTAAACACTAGATGTATTACAACACAACATAATGACACTCAAAATTTGGAACATTAACTCAAAAAGAATGACTAAAAATCTAGAAGACTTACACTTTGTTGCATGATCAAATCATCACAAAAACCATATGAGAAATTTTTTACAATACCATAATTCCCATCTCTCACACAAGGATAAGACAAAAATATGAATGGGACCTTATTTCCTAGGAATACTTGAAAAATATTCCATCTCACAAGATTAATCAATGCATTCCCTCACATACTAAAGGATGTTAAAAAGACATCCAAACATAAGGAATGTCAATCAGAGAATTCAAACAAGTTGAGTCACTATATCAAGATTGCTAATTTCCTCTTAAAGCGAACTCCAATATAAAAGGCATCCTAAATCATAAATACATCAAATAACTCCTAACGAAGATGATAAACATCCAAAAAAAATCTGAAAAATAACTTTTATTTATAATTTTTTTAAACACAAAATTTTATATGATAATTTTAAATTATATTAAAAATTACTAGTAATTAATAAAAAAAATTAAATATGATATTTAATTATATAAAACTATCAATTATTAATTTTATAAATATATTAAAACTATAAAGAAATATTTTTTAAAAATAATATATATGTGAAATTACAAACAAAACAAATATAGGAATTGATGCACTTAAATAAATAGATAGATTATAAGAGGAAAGCATAAAGTATAAAACAAGGTACTTTATATGGCATTTTAGATGGATTTGCTAAAGAGTTTGGGATAAAAAATAAGGTTCCCCATATATCATGGTGTCTAATTAATCCCCACTCATATAGTTAGAATAAAAATATAGATATATGATTAAGATTATAATTTATTTATATAGTTAGTAAATTATTTTTACTTAAAATTATATATTGTAGAACATATAGTGAGTATAGGTATATAATTAGATTTTTCTTAGATGGTACATTTATTTTGCACAAAGTTAATCAATTGAACTATTTTTTTTTATTATAGAATTTGATCATTTTGTAGTGGTGTCATTTAAATTATTAAGTTAAAATAAATTTTAAATAATATAAACTATAAATTTGGTTTTTCTTATATATGTTAGAACAGTTTATTCATAAAAGTAGATTAATTTGATTTTCATATAAATTAAACGTGATTCAAAAATAAATTTTCAATAACTTGGACTCCAAATTTATATCATTTTATACAAGGATCTATTCATCTTAGTTAAAATAAATGAGTAGTAAAATTTATAGAGAAAAAAAATGATCTTTAGAATAAGTAAGTGAAATTAGATTTTTATTTTTTTCAATTAGATTAATTAACATGGATTATTTAATAAATTCAAGTAGCTAATTTATTTGACTTTCTTATAAAAGAATTAATTTATATTTGTGTGTATTAGGATATAATTGATATTTTTCCCATAGATATATTTGACTAAAGTTATATTTTATTTATATTGAATAGAGAACTTAAATAATGAATTTTATATGTATGTGTGTGCATGTGTGTGTGCATATATATTCATTTAGAGTAAAAAATCATGGTTATCTTATTATGGATCATTTAATTATTGAAGCATGTGATTCTAATTTTGCTTATAGTCAAATAAATAATGAAATCATGCACCTTATTATTATCTAAGGATTTATTTTGTTAGTTTAATAATTTTCTATAGGAAATTTTGAGTTATAGTTAAAGTGTTATAGTCTAAAAAATATTTCAAACCACAACAAATCATAGAATTTGATATATAAGATATTTCTAGTTCACATTTACAAAGGGATTCATCATGATTGAAATACTACAAATAAAACATATAATACTACTATTAAAAAATCATCTATGATTTTTACTTATAAATCACTGGGGAAAATAAGGACATATTATTTGTTTAACTCTAGATGAAATAGAAACTATCCTTAGAATAATATTCAAATATCTATTGTTCAACTAAAATATTTTTTATAAAGCAAAACTTATAATGAAAGTCAAACTTTAAAATTAAATAGGTTGTCATTTCTTTATCCAAGTGGGTAGTAATCAACAAGAAATTGTGTAAGAATTGGAACCTAGAAAGAGTTGCATAACTACTTATTATTAGCCAACTCTAAAATAGAAAATTATTGAAAATAAAACCTTAAAAAATATGAAATAGCCCCAATAAACTATTAAATCTGATTTTTGCAATGCTTAAACAATTTCTGAGATTTTATGTGCAAACAGGTAAAAATTGTGAAATTGGGTGCACTGAAAATTGCACCAATGAAGCCAACCACACTCAGAATTTTATGGCAGCACAACATAATAGCTTGTAAAAAGGCACTTTGGACAATCTATATATCTTCCCTTACAATATGCATAATTGCTACCAATTTGACAACTCAAAATACATCAAAACCCCAATTTTACACCAAAAACTCTCAAGAATTCCAATATAATGATAGAGCATGAATACAAATATCTTGGAGTTTTTTATAACAGAAAAATAACACACAATAGTGCTGCTCACAATAGCAAAATAACATATTACAAATTCCAAAGAAAACACACCAAAATCCACAACCAAAAACCCTACAAAAGCACACAATAAAACTCCTCTGAAAGCACAATTGCAACCCCTGTATGAAGTTGCCTCTAGAGACTTGTAAACCCATTGCCTACAAGTCTCTATCTCTCTAGTTTATCAGCTTGGAAGATAACTCCTTCAATGGTTTCTCAGCCTCTAAAGAAGAAAGCATAAGCCTGTAAAATGCATAAAGATCCTTCTACATGCAAAATTACCAATATTTATAAACTCGTGACATATATTTGTGGTTGAAGGTAACGATTGTTTAATTAAAGAAAATAAAGTTTTTGAAGATTTCCCAATGAATTTTATTTTAGAAAATGAGGATGAACATTCTACTTGCCACAAAAGGTATGAAAATATTTTAGATTTGTCACTTTCTATGTTACCACAAAATTATTTTCATGTTGGAGATCATGCAAAAGGGGGAGATCAATCTTTTAATATTCAAGGTTGTTTATACATAAGAATATAGAACCAAGGAATCTCTTAAGGATTAAAAGGGTTAGAGAGACTATTGAGTTCTCCATATGTTCCATTTGGAATGAAAATAAGTTTATGAGAATTCATATAGTGTTATTTATGCTTTCTAACCACTTAATGAAGGATCAATATTCACATTTTTTGGAATACTTATGCAAGCCAAGCATCACAGTTGAAGATAAGATTTTGAGTAATAGCCAAATGGTTATAGGAAACTTGGAATGTATGATGGTTGAACATGGTAAGGGAAAAAGGAATAATATTGAGGCTCGTTATTTGATGAATAACCATGTTTTAATGTTATGGAAATCAAGTCTCATGATAGTTGAAGGATTCATAAAGGATGAACTTCTAAAATACATTAGCATTATAAAGGCAAGGAAAATAGTCTTACTATTTGGTGAACAAAAGAAATGTAAATATTTCCATATTGTATGTGATAGAGTTGCAATGATTATATGGTTGAAAGAACAATGGGTTAAAAATATTTCATATTTGACTTATGTCATACAAGATTTTGCAACATTGAAGACTTTTGGGAAGCCTATGGAGGTAATCAACCCATGTTTTGCAATTACTATTACTGATTTCTCACATACATGTGTAAGAGAATATGGTGTTGCAGGAGAATCTATGTGGGTAGAAATATGTTCTAAATATAAGAGAATACAATTTGTGTTATCCTTTAGTAAGCATCATATATTTCATTCTAACATTCCACCACTTCAAAATCAGCAAATGAGAATGTTCAGATATGTGCTTCTAGGGTCATCTTTGGAGATGAGATTTTTGCATGCCAATGCTTATTCTCTAATAGAAATTTCAAACATGGGTAAGAATTATTTTCATATTATGGTTTCTCATGGATATTTTGTAGCCCTTACATGGTTTATCACATATCATACAAGGGACACATCATGGTTTTCTACTCAAGCTGGTAATTCATGCATTTGTTGCATCATTGATATATTGTTGATCTTGGTAGCTCTTGCTTTGAATAGCTACAGTTTGTTGCACTTGGATATGGTTTGATTTCATAAAAGGTTATCATTGTTAATTTCAAATAATCCAACAACCATATCTTTTAATTGGCAAAGATTGAGGGATATTGTGTAGTATGCATGTGTTGTTTACATGTTCTCAGTAAAATTGTGTGAAGATTTGTGGGTATTGTATATGATGGAGTATGTTGTTATAAATTAGTTTGATGATAATGAAGACCATTATATATTTTTATTTTTTTCATAGTATTGTCACAAAGAAGTCCAAGCTATCAAGTTTTCACAGTGTTCTATGGGATTAATTACAACATTTCACAAGTATAGGATCAAGGTTTAATATGTATTTTGGCATGACTTATCATTTTGGCATAAGGTTTTTGGAATCACCATGGTTGCAATTGCTTAAGGACAAGAAATTTTTGGAAGGGAGGACTTGTAATGTCTCTTTTTTGAATTTTCTATTTAGTAAGTCGGGTTTCCAAAAATAACAAATCAGGTCCTATAGCAAAACTGGGAAAGTTGGTTTCTCAAGGTGAATTAATTAAGATAATTCAGGAGGTTAAATATCAAAGTTCTATGAAATATTTAATTAAGCCAAGTTGGGAGTGGCTTTTTGGGAAAAGGAAAAATGGATTTTTATTGGCTTATGAAGTGGTGCAAAAAATGGAAATATTTTATTATTTCCCTCGGGTGCACTTGATTTTCGATTTACACTTGGTAGTGGGAGTTACATCTTTGCATGTAATATTATTCTCTCCCCTTGGTCATGATTTTTGGTCCCCCAACTTGGAAATTGAATATTTTCCAATAAAACATGAATTTGGATTCATTCTTGCATCATTCACTTGGAACTAAAAAGTTGTTGCTTTCTCTTCAAAGCTGATAAACCTATGAAGATAGTTCTTCAAGGTTGATAAACCATGGAGGAAAAAGGCTCAAGGGTAGTGGTTCCAAGGGTGAATTAGTGCAATTTCACAAAGAGATTGTCATTGTGTTGAAGACTTCTCATTTGTAGTGTTTTCCTAGCATATTGTTGGAGATTTTTGGGAGTTTTGGGGTGAATAGTTTCAAATTTGATTTCATTTTGTTTTTGTTGGTATCTATTTTTGTTGGTATCAATAGTATTTTTGGTTGTATGTTGTTGTTAATCATTTTAGACCTGTTATTTCATGCATATTTTAGTTTTGGTGTCTTTGGTGATATTTGGTTTTCGACAGTGTAGTTCTATAGTACCTGCTGACACCTTGTTTGGGAGTATTTTGGATTTTCATGAAATATAAGCTGCAGGAGTTCATTTACAATCCTAAGGTCGTGGTTCTACTTATTTTTGATGTGTAAACTCACTATTTTATCAATAAATAAGTTGGCCTAAAGTTAGGTGGGTTTATCCTAAAGTTTGTGAGCTTGCAGTGCATTTAAGGCTTCAAATTTGCTCATGGTTTTGGGGATTATTTGTGTAGACACTGAAAATTGTCCTAGGCCTACAACTCTAATTTTCATCATAATTTTAATCTTAATTTTCATAATTAAATAATGTTAAATGTTTAATTATTTTCTAAAGTCATTTGTCCTCTATTAATTAAATAACATTAATTATTTAATTAATTCATTCTTACCTTTATTTTTTCTTGATTAATTAAATAAATATTATTTACTTAATTACGTCACTAATTAAATCTATCTTCTATTAAAAATATCATTCTAAATTATTTAATTAATTCCTATCGCACTTCAACTATAATTAAATAATCACTTTAATTATTTAATTATTCTTTAGCCTTTTCTCTCTTTAATTAAATAAATATTTATTTAATTAATTTAACCTCAAAATCTTGAATGTTGAATTAAATTATTATTTAATTCATAAAAAGATTTATTCATAGCATATTCCTCTATAATTAGATAATCTCTTTGTTATCTAATTAGTCATTTATCACTTATGTCTAGATCTAAATTGATCATTTAGTTATCTGGTGATTTAATATCTGACTATCTCTAATGAACAGACTTTCTATCAAGTAATCAGTCCATTATCTAGATTTATTCTTATCTTCGACGTGCAAACCTTTATTAATTAAATAACTTTAATTATTTAATTAATTTATTCTCATCTTCTATCTATTTCAATCTTTATCTTTACATGCAATCTTTATTCTTTTGTGTCTCGACCAATTTCCACTAAAGATCCCTACCTTTTATGCTTTATCACTCGCACTAATTCTTACACTAATCTCATTACATGTCACAATCTTTAATTGTAATCGTCAGTTTATCTTTCAATCTAAAGTCTGCCATTCGAAAATCAATTTTCTATAAATTGGCTTTACCTTCATCATTATTACGCCTCCCGAAATCTTATGAGTTTTGGAAGCAATCAACTTTAGGATCTTCGATGTTTTGCTATTAACACTATCATGAGGCTATACTTGCACACTTAAGATAAATCTAAGGGCAAGAATCATACAACAGCGAAATGGAGAAGTACAATTGAGCTTATTCATGGAATTACATAGATGTTTGTGAGATTGTTCTTCTATTTATGCTTTATATTCCATTTTTCTTTGTTGTTAGCATAGGTTTAGTTTAAATTATGCATTTTATTGCTTAATCTGTGAATTTTTCATGTGCTACATCTGGTGAACCTGATGTGAAGACACAATCTTCGAAAAAATTAGTAGAAAATTTGAGTTTTTGCAAGAACAAGTATAGCGCAACGCATCTGAGGCACAAAACGATGCAATTGATCCCATGAATCACATATGAAGAATTAAATGACACATTTGTGGTTTTGTGCAATGCATTTGACTGGTAAAAACTATGATGCATTTGGCTAGTAAAAAACTAATTTTCTGATATTCGAGATTCTGAATTTTCATTTTAACCAGTTTTTTGTTATGAGTAATTTGGAATTGGTAGCATGTGATCTTGTGGAGCTAATATAGTGTTTGTGGGACGATTCGTAGAAGAAAAATATACAAACTGTGTTTGAAGGACGATTGACGAAGACAAAGATTCAAACTTCTAATGTGTGATCTTGTAGGACACTTGTCGAAGACTGATTTTGAAATAGATTTTTTTATTAGATTAGCTCATATTTCATTAGTGCTTAAAATGAATCACTATTCTCTGTGTTTGGTGTGTTCGCACATTCTATTAGATTAAAACTCGATTCAATAGTAAAATTATCCTCTCCCCTTGTGCGCTTGTGTGATCTTGGGTGCAAGAGAACTTGTTATTGACTCTAGATCTGGGCCTTCCTTGGTGAGAAAAAGTACTCACCCCAAGGCGACTCAAACCGGAAATGAAGCTAAAGCCAAGCTACTCCTGACTGATATACAAATGTGAATGCTAGTGGAAAACTTAGCATTACAGGTGCAGATTTGTTATGCAGACAAGTTAATTTTTCCTCACGCATAGCCACCTAAATGGGTGCCCTTATTAAAATCCAATTGTTTTTAGATTTACCAAAATCCTTCTATTTGTTGGTGCAAGAGGTTGGACCTCTGAAGCCATCCCACATACTTGCGGCTCTTGGTAGAGATGAAGACTTTGTCATGGGAGATTCATGAGAACTTGAAGCTTGGTTGACCCATAGAAGTGAGTTTCATGGAGGGGAGCCAATGTGGTCAAGCTTCTAATCATTTGCTCTAAATAAGCATAGTTGGAGAAATCCAAGTGTGAACTCAACAAATATTGTCCTTGCCAGCCATAGGAATCATACTCATCTGTTTGGATTTAAACATTTTCACATCAAATTCGAACCAAAGAAAAGTGTTTTCTGATTGTCTTCTATTTGCCAAAATTTGATAAAAAACAAACTAAGTCAAACTTGCAAATTTACAATAAACCGCATCTACCATAGAGAGTCGCATCTATCAACCAGAAAAATGCATCTATTATACTAAGTTGCACATGTTAACCAGAAACACACATCTATTATATTGAGTTGCATCTATTAACCAAAAACATGCATCTGTCACACTGAGTCACATCTGTAACTAGAAACTTGCGTATGTCATATTGAGTCACATCTGTTAACCGAAGAACCACATCTGCTATCTTGAGTCACAAGTGTCAAACCTATATCTGCTATTCCGTTAGACTAAAAACTGCATCTGAAAACCTCTGTGACGCATCTTATCTGATGAGCTGCATTTGCAATCTGGAACGATGCATCTACCTATCATAGACTTGAGACATAGTTTACCAGTAAACCACATATGATACTGAAAACTGCATCTGTTAATTTCTATGACGCATCTGTTAACTTGAACCACAATTGCCTGATTACCAAAAAATAAATTTCACTATCACAGTCTAAGGTCAAACAGTCAAAACTAATCTCTGATTATCCTTTCACAGTGATCTCTAAACAAAAACTAGAACGATTTTCTTATACTTTTCATCATTGCACCTTTTAGTTATCATTTAGCCATAGCAATAGACATACTAGTTACATTCTAGGAGTCTTAGTTACCTTCAGATCAATTAGACTTTTAGGACAATCACCTTTACATATTTTAGAATAGGCCAACTTTCCATACTTTGGATAAACCTTTGCTTCAACGAAAATTGTCATTGAACCTAGTCATTTGTCACACATATCTTTTGTCATCTTGGTGAATCTTTCCAACTCATCAGTCTAGTTTGGAAACTCACTTATCTCTTGGTCTTAGTCTCACAGAAGGTCCCTTGACAAACTAAATTGAATCCTTGGTTAAACTTTAGATGGTTGGTAACCTCTTTTCAAATCTTCCAAAATTGATTACCTTTAATTTAGCTTTCCTACACTTTTGCATACTTAGACATAGTCATTTTATGACATCATCATTTTAGACATTCCTTATTTTCCAAAAAGAACAAAAACCTAGTTGCATTAGCATTCATCCCTTATATCCAAGAAAATCCAAAACTATAGACTAAAATCATATCATTCATAGACATAGTTCTGCATCATCCGCATTTTGAGCATATCTTACATGGTCGAAACAAGGTCCAAAAGGAAACAAAGAGAAATGGCTGATCCACAAGACTTTATCAATCCATTTTCAAACCCCCCATCAAGGACATGGAGACCTCACAAAACTTTATTGGAAAAATTTGTCACTAGAGACCAACGAGGACGCATTCTAGTTGAAGATTTAGATGTTGCACAAGACCCAGAGTTTTCCTCTTTTGTAGATGAGTACTTGACACAAGATCCTCAACAATATCTAGCAAAATTGTTAGTAGAAGGTGCCACATTACCTATTGGATTTGACATTCACACATTGAAAACTTCATCTACCCAAGGGACACACATGATGACATCTAGTGCCTCTATCCCTCAAATAACTGTAGCTGTACCATTTGAAGTACCTACATAGAGTGCCACAACAGTACACGCATCCCCATTTGGTACATCGAGCATGACAAAAGGCCTATATTTTACCATAGGAGCATCATCGTCAAATCCCTTTGATACCAATATTGGAAGCAAAAGGCCCAAAGTTGGCACAAGCACGACAACTACTATACGAAGCATCAACATCACTAGTGCCATACCACAGATAGGGGTTTCATAAACAAGACACATACCTCAAATACAATTTGGGAACCAGCCCAACCCTTCGCAAAACATTCACGTTCCCAGTCAAAATCCACCCTTCATTCCTACACTGAACCAAAATCCATCGCAAAACATTGGGTTTCAAAACACTTACATAGACCCCAACAATGCAACCAACATGTCATTGACACAAGTGGGTGTTCTGCAAACGTAAATGCAATCCCTTCAACAACAAATGGACAACATGGCGATGTCTAGCAAAAAGACTTTTTCAACAAAAGACTTATGTCCATTTCCCTTTGACAAAGCTTTATACATGACACCCTTCCCACATGGGTATGTTACACCAAACTTTCCTAAGTATAACATGAAGTGTAATCCTATTGAACATATAAGGGAATTTTTCACAATGTGCATAGACATTGCATATGACCCCACATATCTCATGAGACTTTTTCCATGAAGCCTTTTTGGAATAACAGTTGAATGGTTTTCTCAACTTCCATATGGCATAAGGTCATGGGGTGAACTTGCTGAAAAATTCATTGAACATTTCACCTTTAACATTGACAATGAAATCACAATAGCATCCTTATGTCATACCACACAAGATGAAGGAGAAAAATTTATCACCTTCTTCCAAAGATGGAGGAGTCTAGCTAGTCAATGCCCTATTGAAATACCTAAAAAGCAAAAGTTCACCATATTCCTATAAAACCTCAATTCAAAATTGAGAAGTGACCTAAGAGTACACTGTTGCACTTCTTTTGTGGAACTAGTAGAAAAGGGTATCATACTTGAAAAGGCTCTCATTGACAAAGGTGAAATCAAGATGTCAAATAGAAATCCAAATGTTCAAAACACGCCCAATGACAGGAACAAATTTTGGTCTCGAAACAAGAATGTAACCAATGATGGGATTGTTGATGTTAACACCCTACAAGTGGGACCAATCATTACACTTAGAGGACACAACCCCTCTAACAACACACTCAACAACGTTGATCAAACTAAAACTACCAACGCTGTCCAAAACACCCAACAACCGCGACCACAAAGGAGGTTTCTGAAACATGAATTCACTCCCCTAAGGGAACCAATTGAATTAGTCTTCAAACAACTATTGTAGCATAGCCTCATACAACTTCAAGAGCCAAGACAATATGATCCAAGACAATTTAAACCCTTTTAGTGGGATGACAATACTTTTTGTGATTTCCATCTAAGGGACACAGTTTACAAAATTGTTGATAGTTGAAGAACATTATACAAAATCTTGTGGAAAACAAAACTATTGAAGTTAATGGACATAAATAGACATCCTCAAACAACGATCACAAGGTCTTTATTGATCCATTACATGACTATGGAAAAGGAAAAGCCTTTAGTTAGACCAATACTTCGGCCAACTATGCTAATGTCACGTATGATTATAACCATGGCCCAATTATAAATCACATTCGAGCTAGCAATGGGCATATCAACACTATTACCATAAAGAAAATTCCCGAATGTGTTGTCAACACTCGTTGAACCAAGATAACCATCCAAGGCCCTCCATCACAGCAACAACCATAGTCCTCCAACCCTCAATATAATTTACTTTACTAGTTGGGGAAGACTCCAGTGCAAATTTCTATCTTGGAACTGTTGCGTATATCACTTGATCATCGAGCTATTTTAGACAAATCTTTGCAAAGCACAACCATCCCCAACAACCTTGATGTCAATCGTTTCCAAGAGATGGTAGGCTACCTAACCAACTCTCATCATGCTACCTTCTCTAAACAATATTATGCAACCAAGAAGACACACCACAATGACCCTTTGCACCTCGAAGTTCTTGTTCATAAAATGAAAGTTAGACGAATCTTGGTAGATGGAGGAGCAAGGTTGAATCTTTGCACCTTGATACTGGTTAAGGCATTAGGCTTCTCAAAGGCATGTGTGGAAACTACTAAAAGCATTATCATTAAGGCATATGATGATGAAGAGCGATCATCTAAAGGAGTTGTAACGCTCCCTGCTAGAATTGGTTATGTGGTTATGGATACAAATTTCCAAGTCTTGGATCTCATCCTCCCATACAATATTTTACAAGGTAGACCATGGATACATGTTATGAAGGCCGTCCCTTCCACTTACCATCAATTTCTTAACTTCCCATACAATGGCACTAAGATCATGATAGATGGTGATCTTGATCCTTTCCAGCATTGCACTAACCTATGAGGGATATCCCAACGATAGGTGCTTGTAAACCAGGAGGCTCCATCATCCAACTCATCTCAGTATGTCAATCCATCCACTCTTTCCAAAACATGTACTTCCAAATCACTACCTTCCACTCCTAAGGTCGAGATCCAAGATAAGGGTTGTGGAGAGTATCATATGAAATCATCTTATTGTATCAACCATTTGGTTCCTCCCAAATCATACGGTTTACCAACAACATATAGGAGACAATCTGTGGTCACCATACATGTCCCTCCCACAATGAATTTCACAAAATGGGGGGAACTAAGTAAAGAAGCTATAAACGAAGAAGATGTAACCTCTGGTTATACAAAGAAGACAATGAAGAACCTCCTCCACCTACATAGATACCCACAGATCAATATGGAAAGGGTTTCAAAATAATGCAAGACAAAGGATATAATGGACATAGCAGGTTAGGGTTACATCGGAATGGGAGGATTGAACCTATCATTGTCTCTAAATGGACGAAAGGCCTAGGGCTTGGGTTTCAACCGCTCTAGATTGGAATTTCTAGTACCGCATTGCCTTTACTAGAGGAAGTAAGTGCTTCCAAAGCTATCACTTGACATCTAATGAGCCATCTAACCAACGCTACTGTGGTTCTCCCAACTCTAACGAATATGAGTGGGATTCCCTCTCCTCCACCTCTGTCATGGACCTCAATAAATTATTTGGGGAACTTGATCAAATGCTTAAATCCTCACAAAATCCACCAAATTCTCATCCACAAATGTTTTTGACAAAAGAGGAATGGCTCAAACATTACTTTTGGGAATCCCTTGATCTTGCCTCTTGGGAACCTGGAAAATCCACTTCTGATAACCAAACCTTGACAATCGGCCCATCTCAGAATCTACCTATTCCCAAGAAAAAGAATGAGGATTTGGTAAGAAACTTTTGTGACTATGTGAACAACTCAACCTTTACCTTGACCCCTTTGAACTTTGATACTTCTGATGATGACATGCCCTTAGTATATCCCTAGCTTATCGATTGGGATCAACAAGACACCCCCATCTTAGATGTTTTTGAGAATGATGAAGCAATAGCTGAGTTCATGGGACTGTGAGAAGGCATACCTAGTGGTGACCATAAGGCTGGATTTACCATAGACTTGGATAACATGGCTTATTTTGGGGAGTCCATTCACCCCTTCAGTCGTAAAAATAAGAAAAACAATGAAAAAAATAAAAATGACAAGTCCCTAGGTGAAAATTGAAAGGCACCTTTGGACGATGAAAAAGGAAAAAATAAGGATGCATCCAAGGGTGAAAACCTCTCAGAGGCACCCAAGGATGGAGGGTTGAACATTCTCCCCGTTGCTCAAGAAAAGTCACCAATGTTAGTTGAAGAATCTATGGAGATCAACATAGGCACTGAAGATAATCCTCGGCTAATCTATTTTGTAGCATCTTTGATAGAAACAAAGCAACCTGAATTTCGTAACTTCTTCACACAAAGACAGATCAACTTTGCATGGTCATATGCCGACATGCCTAGACTGGATCCTAAACTAGTATTGCATCATTTGCCATTACAACTAGGTGTTAAACCCGTGAAGCAGAAATTAAGAAAAATGCACCCGCAAATTGCTTTATTAGTCAAAGGTGAACTAAAGAAACTGTTGGATGTCAACTTTATTAGATCAATTGACTATGTAGAATGGATTTCCAATCTCATACCAGTGACAAAACTAATAGGGAATATCCGCATTTGTACAGACTTCCGAGATATAAACAAAGCTTGTCCTAAAGATGACTTTCCTTTGCCAAATATTGACATGATTGTGGACCTAACAGCAGGATAAAAAATGTTATCCCTTATGAATGGTTTCTCAGGATATAATCAAATCAGAATCGCCCCTAAAGACCAACATAAGACAACTTTCACTCATCCATGGGGAACTTATTGTTGGAACATCATGCCTTTTGGACTTAAAAATGTCGAAGCAACATATTAATGTGCCATGACAACTATTTTCCATGACCTCATACACACTCTCATGGAAGACTGTGGATGATCTGATAGCTAAATCATTGACAAGGGTTGATCATTTACAGGTCCTAGATAATATTTTTCAAAGACTAGAAGAATACAAAGTGAGGCTAAATCCAAAGAAATGTGTATTTGGCGTGCAATCAGGAAAACTTCTAGGATATATCATTTCTAGACGAGGCATTGAAGTGCACCCAACAAAAGTGAAAGGTATAATGGGCATGCCACCACCGACCAATATAAGTCAACTACAGACATTACAAGGGATACTACATTCTATCAGACGATTCATAGTGTAGTTAGTAGATAAAACACATCCCTTCCAACATCTACTTAGAAAAGGGGTACCATTTGTATGGACAGGTAAATGCCAAGAAGATTTTCAACAAATCAAGGATTACCTACTCACACCACCAGTGTTAATGCCACCTACTGAGGGACGACCTTTGATACTTTACATTTCAGCAACCACGTCAACGCTAGGAGCCTTACTTGCATAGAATGATAATGAGGGTCATGAAAGGGAAGTACACTATATCAGCCGCACTTTGGTAGGTTATGAGCTAAATTACAGTACCATAGAACGTGCTTGTCTTGCAGTAGTTTTTGCTACTCAAAAACTTAGGCACTACATGTTATAACACCAAACAATGTTGGTCACAAAGATAGATCCTTTGAAATATCTCCTTAGTAAAGCAACATTAACAGGACGACTGGCTAAATAGGTAATGGTACTCAATGAATACGATATCCAATATGTAGAAAGAAAAGTTATAAAAGGACAAGTTATTGCTGACCAGCTGGCAGACGCACCGATTAAGGTAGATCATCCTCTAGTTTCAAATTTTCTTGATGATTTCATCTTCACTCTTGACACAGGAACGACATGGAAGTTATACTTTGATGGGTCCCACACAAATCATGTCTTAGGGGCTAGCATATTGTTTATCACACCATAGGGCGACACTATTCCTAAGTCATTCAGAATTGTTTTTCCATGTACCATTAATATAGTAGAATATGAGGCTCTTGTAACAGGATTACGAATGGCAATCAAATGGAAGATTAAGCAACTACAATTTTATGGTTATTCTCAGCTGGTAGTTCGACAACTTAATGATGACTATGAAACCAAAGATGAAAAGCTCGCCCCATACAAACAAATGGCAGATAGTTTCAAATAGTATTTTGACAAGATCATCTTTCATCAAATACCACACATTCAGAACAGGGCAACAGACGCCATGGCAACCATTGGTTCACTCTTGGACATACCTAGCAACGTGCCTAAATTCAATTTTTTGGCAGAACAACTTTTGGTCCCTGCCTTTGATGTCCTAGATTCAAAGATGGTGTGTGGACTTGTTGGTCCCAATTCCATGTGGTACAAAGACATATATGACTACCTCTATGCCCAAATCCTACCCCCTGACCTCTCGAACAACCAACGTAGGACATTTATCTGTAAGTCAACTAAGTATACCATCATCGAATATACCCTTTATTGGTGTGCCCTAGGCAATACCCTATTGACTTGTCTCAATACTGAAGAAGCACAAGCGACCTTGCATGGGGTATATGAGGGTATATGTGGATCCTATTCTAGCATTCCTACCTTAGCCAAGAATATTATGAGACTTGGCTATTATTGGCCTACGATGGAAAAGGACTCATATGTCTTCATCAAGAAATGTCGACAATGCCAAATTCACAGAGACTTGATACACGCACCAACATAGGAGCTCCGTCCAATAATGCCACCATGGCGCTTTTCCCAATGGGGTCTTGACCTCATAGGTAAGATACATCCTACATCCTCTAATAGTCATAAATTCATCATTACTGTGACAAAATACTTTACCAAGTGGATTGAAGCCATTCCTATGACCTACATTACCGGCACACAAATTTCTAAGTTCATCCTTAACTATATAATTTGTCGGTATGGTGTTCCTCAATCCATAATCATGGATAATGGTCGTCCATTTAAAAACCAAGAAGTATGTCACCTTTGCAAAGAATTCCATATCCAACACCACTTTTCTACTCCATATTACCCACAGGGTAATGGCCAAGCTAAGGCATCTAACAAAACAATCCTCATAATCCTTAAGAAGATTGTTAATGATGTTGGTCATAATTGGCATTTACAACTTAACCCTGCCTTATGGGCTTACCGCACAAGCATCCGCACTCCCACCAGTACCACTCCATATTCCTTGGTATTTGGTTCTAAGGCCATCTTGCTTATTGAGGTTGAGATTCCTTCCTTGAGGGTATCTCTAAAAGGGAATATTGACGATAAAGAGTATCGTGTATCAAGACTACATGAGTTACAGTTCCTGGATGAACAAAGACAAAAGGCACTAGATCACCTTCAATAATATCAAAATTGTCTTCGCTATAGCTATAATAGGAAAGTCTTGAATCAAAATTTTGACATTGGTGACCTGGTTTTAATGGAAAATCCAAATAATCAAGCAGAAAGAGAAAACCCAGGAAAGTTTGAGCCAAATTGGCTAGGACCTTATATTGTCATAGAATCCTTTGGATCAGGAGCATACCAACTCTCTACCCCTGAAGGAGAATCACTATCAGTTCCAATCAACAACCTTCATTTGAAGATATTCTACACAGCTTCTAAGAGCCTCGTCTTAATCATCAAAAATACAAAAAAAAGGAAAAAAAAAATGTTACCTAGGTGAAAACCTGGCAAACAAGCATCTTGGTAACATCAAAAAAATTAAAAAATCTAAAAAATAGTAAAGAGAAATAAGTCATCCAATAGTGAAAACCACTTCGGTGGTGCTTTGGATGAATACCATGGCAAAAACCTGGCAAACAGGCACCATGTGTAGTTGACTTTGCTTTGTCTACCATAATTCCAACCTGACTTTTCGGTCATATCACCTACCTTTCCTATCCACCACCTATACATACCACTCATAATAAATGGTTGTCCTTTCCATAACTTAGAATGATTGACATAGAGCACACTTCACATCCCCATTCTATCCTATTCATAACAAATTGGTCTTATACCCGACTAGGGGTAGGCACTTGACTTACGCCATTTGGTTCTTACAATGGTTGTTCTAAGGGTGTAAAACCATCGAACAAATTCAAAACATCACAAAATGTCAAACAAAATCCAAAAACATCACAAAATTTCTCGAAAAAATCCAAACACATCACAAAATGTCCTGAAAAAATCCAAAAACATCACAAAATGTCCTAAAAAAATCCAAAAACATAAAAAAACTTCAAAAAGATAAAAAAAATCAAAACATATCAAAAATCAAAAAATAGAGTCAGAGTCAGTTGCACCAATCAGTCTTTGTCATTGTCGAACTAGTTGCCTCTCCGACTGGATGTAGGCAAGGCCATCTGTCGATGTACCCACGAGGCATTAGGTTAGTCTTTTTAGGTTTGTCTGTATAAAATCATGACTCAGTCCTTTGTCTATAAGACAAAGTCATTGGTCGTGTCGAACTACAAGGTCTTTGTGTGTATAACGTAGAAAAGGCCATCAATCGATGAGCTCCCGAGGCTACACTAGGTCAATCCATTAAGGATGGTCACATTCACTATCACACATGGCGTATATCTTCAAATAAATTAAATCTTTTTCAGTCAGTCTCATCGGTCAAAGTTTGGTCGAACTACGAGGTCTTTGTGTGTATAACGTAGGCAAGACCATCAGTCGATGAGCCCCCAATGCCACACTAGGTCAATCCTTTAGGGTTCGTTGTGTCAGTCAAAATAAGTCAAACATTGTCATCAAACACAAATAATTTTCAAAACATCAAGACAAGTCATGCATCAACAAGACAAACAAGTCAACAAGATCATTAAGTCAAATCAAACAAATTGCCAAAGCAATAACCAAAACAATTAATCTATCTCTTATACAGGATGTGTCCTTCCTGAAAACAGACATGATCATTTAGTCAAACAATCATCATTGACTTATACAGGTGGTCACATGATCAAAACCAGACTCAACGTCTTATACGATATGTGTCTTTCTGAAACCATGCTTTATCATTGCATTATACAGATAGTCACATGATCGAAAGTAGACTCAACGTCTTATACGGTATGTTTCATTCCTGAAACTAGGATTTATCAAACAACCATCTTATCAATCCACTAGACAATTAAACAACAAACAGATCAAATTTTGGAAAATATTTTTATTGGTTGTTGATATTATGGCTTGTTTTGTCTTATCTTTTCATTTGGCTTTTTCTTTGAGTCCAGTTACTAGCTTTCTTGAGGATGTCCCATGAAGGATTTAGAGAAGCAAGGATGTATCGAGACTCTTTTTCTTTGATTGTTGTTTGCCGATTTTTTTTGGTTGTCTTTGAGTCAGATTACTAGCTTCCTCAAGGATGTCCCATGAAGGATTTAGAGGAGCAATGATGTCTCATGACTTATCTTTTATTTGATTGTTGTTTGTGGTTTGTCTTAACAAAAAGACTGGGGCAACTTTTCCCTTAGTATGAGTTAGGACATTCCTTGTCTGCGACTGTCTATTTTTAGCAAGTGGATGACCATGCACACCTTGGTCTTTCTCATATCATGGTGTTTGTTGTCCATTTGTGTCATTTAACACCCAATGAAGATTTAATGCAAGGCTTATTATGTTTCAGTAAAACATTGAAGATTTCTAGTACTAACATTCATGTCTTTTATGTTACTATTCATCTTTTTCGCATTAACATTATTTCTTTCTTGCATTATGACGGAGTCCTATGACACGCAAAAAAATAAACGCATCCTGCATATGCATTCATGTTAAGAACATCATTTAGACATTGTCATACATATATACATATTAAATCATACATATATGTTGCATTTAAAAACAAAAAAATATAGACATCCATCGCATTTAGGAAACCATGACATAATATGCATTCACCATCATAAATTGCATAGCATATTATCACAATAAATACGTTTACATGGCATTGTAAATACATACATCATATTGTATCTCATAATCATAAACATAGAATGCATACATGACATCCAAAAAACCATTAAAATAAATGCATACATCATCATATTGAATCAACATAACATCACAGGCTGCATTAACATCATAAAGTAAACATTGGCATCCATAACACATGCATAAATAGAAGACTACATATCATATAAAATACTGCATAATTATATCAAGAACTACATATCATATAATCGCCGCCAAAAATGATATATATATATATATATATATATCACTCAAAAAAGTGTCACAGTACAATGTTAGAATATATCTCCCAAAATGGAGCTCGCGGGCTCTATGATCAAAATACAATGTCTAAAAATATATAACATGTCCATAGTTTGAACTCCCAGTACTCTGATGCAGAGAATGAGGAGGTGACTAACGAGGAGGTACTGATGATCGTTTTGTAAAAGGAAACCTATCTTAAGGTCTTGACCTGTGAGGTCCTACAACACCACCAGTGCTCTGGGATCTATTGTGGGATGACCTACTCTTTGATCTGCTGCTAAGCACCTGAGAAGCGCTAGGAGCCCATCTCTTAGGAGGTACCTCCTACTCATACAAATCTCTGTAATATCTATCTCTATCACTAGCCCTAACCAACTCTTGAGCCATAGCTATAGTTGATCTAGTAAAAAGAGTTGTAAACTCCACAAATCTCTGCTCAGTCTCCTGCCTCTGTGCCATCACGTGATCCCTCTCTAAGTATGTATTGTCCCTCTCTAGTTGTATCTCATCTCTCTATGTCATCACAACTCTAATATGCTCCTCCAAGGCCTCTACCCTAGCCTGCAAATCGTCCATTCGTTGATCTATGGGACCCTCCTCACGTCGTGGCCTCTCCCCCTCATCAACATCCCACTCCTCAACTATCTGGTCTCGGAGCCCCCTCTACTAATCCCCCATCTCCTCCTTGGGATCATCATCTATATCTTGGTATCCTACCCATAATAGATTAATGGCATCCAACTTGGCCTCCTCACCCACGACCTCCTCTCCAACGGCCTCCTCCCTGACTGCCTCCTCCCCGACTGCCTCCAACCCTCCACCTGCCTCCAACATGGGGACATCCTCTCCCTCCCTCTCACCCTCACGGATGGGTGACAAATCTCCACCCCGGCCTCTACCGCCTCGTCGACCCATCAACCACCCCTCTCACCTCCTCCTCTGCCATCATCACCTCCACCTCTACCACCTCCCTTGCCACCACACTAACCCTATGGGCCTATCCCTCGATTCTCTACAGGTGTTGGTTGATCATGATCTGTATATGGCACAAGCCTATGTTGTGCCCACCAAGCATCATACACATCTGTCGTCCCAACATTCACGGCTCCACCCCTCCATCCCCACTGTACTGGTTGCAATGCATCTATGTCTGCCTCCGCTGTCGTTATAGGAATCTGTGGCCCCCATAGAGGAACCTCCCTAGAAGATCGAGCAAACTCAGCTCGGCTAAACGGCACATCTTGGAGCTCACCAAACTGTCAGAGCACTCTATCTGGTAGGTGTCTCTCAATGATATGAACTCTAGAAACTGTCCTCTCGATCAAATATCATGTCTTTCAATAGAAAGGAAACTGTCGATGCTCATCCCACCACTGTGTACAGTCCATGTATGGCCTCCATATAAACTGAACAAAGGTATCAATCGTGTGCCTCCAATATCCTGTGTCTCCAACATGAGTTTGTGTGATGGTCCCGACATATTGAAACACATAGGCAGATCAATCATCAAGCTCATATACGACTGGTGGGCGGAAAATAGCAATGTGCTCCCATGCCCATATCATCAATAACATGGTCCCACAGCTCATGGACTATGCCTCCCTATAGGCTATGTTGTGTAAGTGGAAGTATAACATCGCTAGTAGACAAGGGCCCCAGGCATATACAACTTGCCTCTCCAACATCCCTACCAACATCTCCCCCCAACCAATAGGAAACGCATAACCTCGACAGTCTGGTAGCACAATCCCACCAATTAACATACACAACAAACAATCCATTCACTCATATCTATCTACCAGTACATGCCATCTGATCTCATAATGCTTGATATTGAGTTGTCTGACGTCCTCATGCTCATAATAATGAGTGACCTTGTTGTAACCCCTCTGGGTATCATAACAGACCCTCTCACACTTGATTGGTAACCAAAGTATCCTACAGACATCCTTTAATGTAACGGTTGCCTCTACTATAAGAAAATGAAAAGAGGAAGTCTTTGAGTGCCATCACTTACAAAGTGCGCTAAGCATCCCTCAGTTTGCCCGAATGGTGGGAATAAATGTCACATGATGTAATCCAACATGTCATATCATTTGTTTCTCTACACTACACAATTGGTCCCGCAACTCGTATGTCGCTGGCCTTGACTTCCAGGTGTATATCGGATCTAAAACAACTTGCAAATGCATAACAAATACTTTGTGTCAGAAATACAAATCCAATTTTTACACCATAAAATTTCAAAAAAATTGATAGGAAAATGCGTCATTTTATTATCAAATGTGTTGCACAATGCAAATGTGTCATTTAACATTTCAAATGCATCACATAAATTCAAATGTGTCATTTAACATCACATGTGTCACACAAGGTAGCCATGCGTGTAACGCCCCACCACGCAAACCCCATAGGACACCAAAACATCTAACATTGATGACACAATTTTTTTTTTTAAGTAAACTAACAGCAAATGTACATTAACATATATGACTAGTATTAAACCATACACACATATCACTTAACTAATCCTTTGGGGTAACATGACTGCATTACACTTCGAACATATCTAACATCATCCCAAATCCCATAACGAAGATTAACTAATCACAAGGATACATTTTAACACCATCATATAGAGTGAACAAACAACGTCCATTACGTCACATAATCATCCTTCACATTTATGAATTTAATTATAAATATTTCCACAGATACAATGCCATTGAAGATCATATATTATGAACCAATAACACAATAATACAAGGATCAATATACATTACAGTTACAATAAGCATCTATTAGTGTTCATAAGATAATGCCAAAGATTACAATCATTACATTTATAATATGAAGATACATCGTTCAAGGATTACAACAACACAATAGTGTTTCCCAACATGAACGGGAACAGTACAACAATAACATATAGTTATACAACTGAAATGAATGTACACACAACATTAATACTAGTTACAGCTCTGGTACAACTTTGCACATCTCAATCTTTGGTTAGGGACCCCATGGGGTGCATAGCACGTTCCACCTGACCATGTAGACCCTAAGGCCCACCCCCTATTCTAGGAGATGACAAGAAGGACCCACAACATAAAACGGTCAAGTGAACAACGCTAACAAGACTCTACTACAAAGTAACAACAAACACAAGAAACATTTGCTTCCAAAGGAACAAGTACAACAAGGGGGAAATAACAAGCATACGAGGTTGCTAAAGGGAAGAGTGTCATCACATGGCTCGATATGGGTTACCCAATGTGGATCTTCATAGGTTATCGCCCGCATCCTGAGCTACACTGGCAACTTCAACCAATCCCCGACCCCCATTCTTACACATGCGGAATCAACTCACCTTTCATGAAGACAAGGTAGTTGATTTTCCATTCCAGACCCTCTCATCTCATCTCAAGCCTAAACAAGCACTTGAGCCATGAGAGAGGCATCCATTATCTTGTATTAGTGTGATTACTACCCACTCCCTAACTGTTAATTAGGTAATCACTTGATTAACTCAACTTCCATACAAGCTACCCTAGATACCACTTAGGGTTTCGGCCCCTGTGAAAGCCACTCTCCCTACTAGCAACAAAATCTCCAAATCACAAACTGGGTAAGCCAACTTGCACAAACAATCAAATCCAAGTAAGTAAATATGCACGTAAAATGAGGCATGCACCACCTCACATAAGATCTCCATTATAAAACATTTTCCACAGTCCAAGACTCAAATCCACATAAACACCATCCAAGTATAAAGATCAACCATTATCAAAACGACAAAACCATGAATCTGCCCACTTTCAAGTGAAACAACATTAAACTCATGTAAACACTCTAGGCTTGATATGGGTTACCCAATGCGGATCTTAATGCAATATTTCGACCCACAACTTAGCTAGCCTTCCATTTCACAGTATTGATTTATTTAATTATTATTTTAAATATATATATTAACCTTGGATGTCATGGATTATTGCTCATTTTGATATTACGTAGTTTTCTTTTAATGTCTTTGAGTCGCGAATGTTCTCATTGATTGTTTATGTCTGGTTCAGTGGTGGTAATGCTTGAATGTTTGCTCGCATTGTATAAGTATTTGATTAGCAAAAGCGAGAAGATTTTGTTTGGTTGTTCATGTTATTTATTGGATTGACTATTGAATGGGATTATGAAACGGTTGATTGCTATTGTTGTCATAGTTGTTGATTTTGTTTAAATTGTTTATTAGTCAAATTGTTAGTTTGTTAAGTAATCCATGACATCCAAGGTTAACATATACCAAAAAAAATTATATATATATAAAGTGGAATTTCTTATGGGTAAATGATGATATTTAACAAAATTGTATGCTTTGCGGGTATAATTATGTTACGTTTTAATGGAAATGTGGCATTCTGAGGTAAAGAATCAGCTTGAATGACTGGTACTAATGTGTTATGTTTCCACCTTAGTTTTTGATTTATAAGGAGTCGGCTTCAGAACTCGGTGATGAAGGTAAAATTAATTGGGATATTTAGATGTAGATACTAATAATGTCAAACAGTGATTTGTTTTTGATATAGCACATGATATAGATTCATGGTTATGATTATTATGTGATTGTTAGTATAATTTTT
Source organism: Sequoia sempervirens (assembly GCA_007258455.2). Classification (NCBI taxonomy): domain Eukaryota; kingdom Viridiplantae; phylum Streptophyta; class Pinopsida; order Cupressales; family Cupressaceae; genus Sequoia; species Sequoia sempervirens. The sequence continues at coordinate 102,045 of VDFB02146392.1, read as the reverse complement.
AAGTAGCAAATTGTTTACAAGTTGATTTGATTATGAGGGTTGTTCTGATTGATGTGGTTGTTGTTTGAGGTCTTGGTGGGAGGGACGATGTAGCACTACTCGTTCACAGGTACCCTACTACACTGTGAATTCCTCTCACAGTGTGTTTTTTATTTGATATATATATATATATATACATGTTGCTCGACATCTAGTTTGATACAGGTTGTAGGTACCAGGCATTGACTCCACCTGCACTGTCAGGTTTGAGTATGCCTTATAAAACCCAATGGGTATGATGTGGAAAAAAAAGAGTTGACAAGAATTTCCCCAACCCTTTCCATCATCCTCGACGAGGATGAATACCCCCATCTTGTAACCCTGTTGGTATGGTTTTTATGTTTAGTTAGTTGTTTTGTGTGGTGCCTTTTGCTAATAGATTTAATTGTGACGTCATGTGGTTGTTTGTGATGATGTTACTTAGAATTGCATAAATTTTATTTTTCTTTGCAACTTTCAAGAGTAAGTCGAAGCTTAGGGGGGAGGATGTAGTGCCCTTCCATATTGGCCTTCCTTCGCATTTGAGTAAGTTGTTTATTTGTGACGTCATGTTGATTTCGTTGTTTAATGTGTTATTGAATTATGAGGTGAACTTAATATTTTTAAATGATCTTGTTTAATCAGATTAAAATTGATTACAAGGTAATCTAAATAAAATTGGAATTTAAAATAATAATTTAATAAATCAATACTATGAAATGGAACGATATGGTTTATTATTAAATAATTAAATTAAAGTGCGAGAAAATATGATAATATAAAATAAATTTTTTTTTTTTTTGGAATGTGTAATTATTAGAAGGTTGAAATATTATAAGAGATAAGGAACAACTTGTTAAAGCAATTAAAAAAAAAAATGCTCGCATGCAAGCGTGTGCACAACTTTGTTGAGATCGTTGAAAAAGGGAATTTGATGCGTTATTGGAGACTTTTGAGATTTTATCTAATTTTGGAGATTTGGAAAAGGGAGTAGTTTCCTCCTTGAAAACAATTGTCTTTGGGGGAAAATCAGGTCTCCAAGACGGGCCAAAAATGGTTCACCTGAAATTTTATTAGACTACTCATTAATCCATTTGTGTGTCACATGCAATTATGGTTTTCTTCTACATTGAAATATATACATTTGTTATTAGAATTCCTCGAGGCGCCCTCAACCTCATAGGTGCAATGACATCTATTTGAAGTATTTTGTACAGTCTGGGTCACAAAAATCACCATTAGAAAGGAATTTCTTTAGGGCGATAGATCTCCTCATTCGCCCACGGTGGGCCTTTGCTAGTAATTTGTCTACCAGGTTAGAATTGAGGCTACTTACATTGTTGCATGTTGTTATTTGTTCTACATAAGGTATGAATACCCAAACCCATGCTTATAATCTGTACTGAAGGTTCAATGTTATAATGATGGATTTGTTTTCATTTTGATAGTTATAATTTGCTTGCCCTATTGTCTATACATTATGGTATTTGGCTTTATGCTTATCTATTGATTGATCTGCTTGGACATTTCAAAAATTTCACCAACCCTCTTCAATTATATACCTCTTTCTTCGTTATTTGTTCTCTTAAATTGTATCCTAGTATTCCTTATTTTCTGAATATTGAACATTGCTTTCTCATATTCTCTCTTTATGCACTTGTGTCAACCGTGGTTTATTCAACTACTAGTCGTGCACCCTCCCTCTCTGTTTGCGTCGTCACTGCCTAAGCCAAGCCTTTGTACTTGCATACGAGTTTATGTTATTCACATTTGTGAGAAAGTGTTCTTAGTCTTTCCTATATCGGTTTTTAGTTTATCATACAATCATTGCATCCTTTGAGATGGTGTCTCCTTCACCCGCCAAGCACATTTGCTTGAAAGATTCTTTAGCCCTCATAATAGGCCGCGCGCATGTCGAGTTTTATTTTGACTCTAAACCCCTTCTCAGTCCTGTCGATGACATGCAAATAGATGGTCTTCTTTTGTATAAAATTTGAACCTGTTCCCTTTATGGCTAGTTGGATACACTTTATATTGTGGATGAAGCATTGGGTAATACCTAGTCGCCCTCTTGTCCTAGGCCAATTTCTCCAACCTTGCATATGTTGTTGAGGTTTGAGGATGTGATCTTCCTTCTCCATTAAAAGGGCGTACTTTTATTAGCTTTCAGACCAGCTACATAGAGTATTCAATTATGGTTATAATAGGATGGTTATATCTGTTTCATAAGAACTATAGAGAATTGTGTTTGTTAGTTATTTTCTTGGATTGGCATTTGTTAACCAGTATGCTATTTAATTCGATGAGAATGCTTTCGATGTATATATATTTATATACAATCACTTGTGTTTGATTCGATATGGATGTTTATATATGTTTGTATATGGAAGGCTAGCTAAGTTGTGGGTTGAAATATTGCATTGAGATCTGGATTTTGTTTATAGTATATATATAATGTATGTATAGTGCGTATAAACATGTTCATTTATTAGAATTCAAATTAGAAATAACCGATATCCTAGACAATGGTTAAGTATTGTGAGATATAGTAAGCTCTATTTGATTTAATAAACTTGAATAAATGAAATATATTGTCTTTTGGAATGGATACTTCGCTCTTAATTATGTTACAGTTGGATTGATAGTTAGTGGTTGAGTTTAGGTTGCTATGTTTATTCGTTGCTTATAAATAATGTATTTCTTATTTGAAAATTAGAATGGTTGATATTGTAGTAAATTACGAGTCATTGTGAAAGCGGGTCATAAAATGAAGTCAATGATTAAGTGATGAGTTTTAGGAGAATAATGCCTCTCATGGATGTTTTGTTGTTGATTGAGTAATGTGTTGGTTCGATATTGAATTGAGTCTATGGATTATTGTGTTATGGAATATATCATGGTTGCCTTGAGTATTTGTTCTTATTGAATTATTGGATTGATTTTCGAGTTCAGTTGTGAATCGGCTATTCGTTCTTGCTATCGTAGTCATTGATGTTTGTAAAAGTTGTTAGCCAAATTTGTTAGCTTGTTAGGGTATCATGTGAGGAGAGAATTGAGGTCTCCCTTGGATGCCCTATTGGCTGATTTACTATTAGCAATTATGGTTGAGTTGGTAATGAATTGATTATGTTAGCTTTGAATTGAGTTTGAAGATCTTTTTATGATGTTACCACTCTTATTCTACACTTTTTTTGTGACTTTGGGTTGTAAATAGTCATTTTTGTGACCATGATGTTGCCACTTCAATGGGGAAACCGTTGTGTTAATAATTTTTTGGTCTTCCAGAGGTTAGAGGGGAGTATGGTTTTTGCTTGTATGAGTTGGTATGGGGACTGGGGGTTCGGTGAGGCTTCCTAGGTAACCCAGGACAGGGGTCAGCAACCTAGGAAGATTCGCATTGGGTAACCCATATCAAGCCTAGAGTGTTTACAAGAGTTTAATGTTGTTTCACTTGAAAGTGGGTGGATTCATGATTTTGTCGTTTTGATAATGGTTGATCTTTATACTTGGATGGTGTTTATGTGGGTTTGAGTCTTGCACTGTGGAAAATATTTTATAATGGAGATCTCATGTGAGGTGGTGCATGCCTTGTTTTACGTGCATATTTACTTACTTGGCTTTGATTGTTTGTGCAAGTTGGCTTACCCAGTCTGTGATTTGGAGATTTTGTTGCTAGTAGGAAGAGTGGCTTTCCATGGGACCCAGAACCCTAAGTGGTATCCAGGGTAACTCATGTGGAAGTTGAGTTAATCAAGTGATAACCTAATTAGCAATTAGGGGGTGGGTAGTAATCACACTAATACAAGATAATGGATGCCTCTTTCATGGCTCAAGCGCTCGTTTAGGCTTGAGATGAGATGAGAAGGCCTAGAATGTAAAATTAACCACCTTATCTTCATGAAAGGTGAGTTGATTCCACATGTGTAAGAATGGGGGTCAGGGATCGATTGAGGTTGTCAGGTTAACCCAAGATGGGGGCCAGTAACCTATGAAGATTTGCATTGGGTAACCCATATCGAGCCATGTGATGACACTCTTCCCTTTAGCAACCTTGTGTGTGTTTGTTGTTTCCCCTTTTGTTGTTCTTGTACCTCTGGAAGTGGATGTTTCTTTTGTTTGTTGTTGTTTTGTAGTGGAGTCTTGTTAGCCTTGTTCACTTGATTGTTTTATGTTGTGGATCATTCTTGTCATCTCCTAGCACAGGGGGTGGGCCTTAGTGTAACACCCCTCTATTTTGCTTTTTAATCGAACAATATTTCTCTATGCATGTTTATTTTGTTATCACTTTGTTTGTGGAACTTGGTTACTTTTGACCGCTAATTGTTAAGCGATGTAAACATTATGTTTTGGGGTGATGGTATTTTATTTGGTCATTATTATTATTGCATGTCATGGATTAGATTAGCATGTATGTGAATTAACGATGCTTTACACTTTCGATTATATCATGGATTTTAGATGTTTCAGTTAGCTATACTGTATTGGTGAAGGGGATGGGATCACATCACTCGCATGCGAGCGCCTGGTGATTCCGCGATTCCCTTTTTCACGGTGTGTTTTAATATATTATATGCATGTTTCGACACTCGTATTGTGTGCAGGATGCAGGTACAGGACATCGACTCCACCTGGTTTCACAAGTTTGAGTGTGTCCATTGACCAACAGTATCAATTGGGAGATAGTAACTAGGTTTTCTGTGTCAAACCATCACCCTAGTCATAGTGTGTCGTCGGGTTTGTAGTCGGGTTCAGTTATTTTATGTTGTTAGTTTCCTCCTTGGCCTTGTATTTAAAATTGCAAGTTAAAAGTGATTAAATGGCTTTTGAAATTTATAAATGATGATTGTTTTGTCTTATTGAGATGTTGGAAAATTAGTGATTAATTAATTAATTTAATTTAATTAATAAAATAATCTAATTTTGAATTAGATTTATTTTATTGACTAATTAAATTAATAGGGATAAATTAAATCAATTTAGCCATGTTGGCATCATTAGATATTTGGATTAAATCAAAAATTAGAAATATGTTTTATATTTTACTCCTAGAAATAAAGTTGAAAAATAATGTTATTATGAATTGTTGAATTATATTTTGTTAAAAGAAATTTATTTGACCTTGGGGTTGTAAATAGATTTTTATTTTAAAAGGATATTATGCAAATTACACTTGGAAATAGAAATTGTTTTATGATTTTGCAAAAATGAAATATCTTCATTTAGCAATAAGTTTGGTGGGTGAGTCCATTTTAGGGGTTTGACAAATTTGGGGGAGAAAATTGCATAAGGTAATTCATTTTATTTGAAAATTTTAATTTTTGAATTTTGGAGAGCAAACTTGGAATGGATTTTGGTTGAAGAAAAATTGGTGGAAGGAAGATTAAACTGGTGGAGAAGCTGAATTCAAAAGCAAGGGCAAGATCTCCATTATCAAATCTTCAAGCATTTGGAGAAAAAAATCAGGTTCTTGCTTGGTTTTGTTGTAATTTCATAAATAGAGAGCTAAAAATTTAATTTTGTTCTTGGAAAGATTCAACTTTTAAGATCTGAATAGAAAACTCATCTTGTTTATGAATTCAAAACTTGAAACAAAACACAAAAATAATCTTGTCAATGAAATTTAGAAAATAAAACAAACCTCTGTCTTATCAATTTTTTTTTCTGTTGTTTGATCTTCTTCAATTTGACTGTGACTGAGAAGTGATTTCATTAAAATTCATTTTTTTTTGTTTGTTTCTGAGGAGAAATTCATTGAAATTCGTTTTCTTGCTGAGAGGGGATATAAATCTATGCAAGCTGGGGTTTCTCTTTTCAAAAATTTATGGGTAAAAATTCGTTCTGGTTATCACCAGAATAGGGTTCTGATTTTTCGTTATTTCATTTTTGAACGAAATTGTGTAAATAAATAAAATATTAAAATTTGTGGGGGTTGCCCATAGCCACCCCGCCACCCATGGGGGCGCTGGCTGTGCAGTGCTCCCCATGGTTGGGGAGGGGCTGCAAGGCAACCACCATAGGGACTGCGTCCCCTATGTGAGGTTGTGAAGCAGCCACACAGGGGCGTGTCCCCTGTTGGGGCTGTGTTGCAGCCAAAGGCCTTTGGCCTTTTCTTTGGTTAACAAAAAAATTAAATTTATTATAATTTTTTTTTAGTTTTATTAAAATTTCATTTTATAATAAATATTTATTATAATATATGTATAATATATATATTAATTCTAAATTATATATATATTATATATTTATTATAATATGTATACATTACATTTATTAAATTTTGATTATTTATAGATATTAATATATATTCATTAGGTATATTTAATTACATATGTATGTTAATATATACATTTATATTAAATGTGATAATTAATGGTTTATTGCAAATGAATAGATGTGAAATTGTTGTTTTGTAAGTAAAAGATTTATTTATTTCGAAGATTATATTTAATCAACTTGAATGATCGAACAAATAAAGTCAAATGCTTAGCTTTGAATTTCGTAATGTTCACCAATGTGAATTGTTTTCCCTTTTGTGTGAGTGCGAAAAGAATATGATTTAATTAATTAGTCAAATAAACTATGTTGATGTGTGAATTGGATTTACGAAATCCTAATGCTAGTTGTTTTTCTAAAAATGCCTGTAATACATCCCTAGTGTTATTTCTGGTATTCCCGATGTTGGGCTTTTAAATCATTTGTTTATGTAAGTCTTCCATTGAGGTTGTCTTTTTAAAAGTAAGGGTTGTCGGTATGTCAGTCAACCCTGTGATTGTTTTGGGTAGTGCACGTGGTGGTAGTTATGTTATCACCCGGTTATCATAAACGAGATATGTGGTATGTCATGGATACCCAAGTACTACGAACGTGTTGTATGACCTTATGTGTTAAGGTCGAAATTGGTCATCAGTTTGTGCATGTTGTCTACCCTTAGATTGGGGGTTTTGTATCCCCGTGTTGTCAGTAGGAGAGTGGCCCTTTGTGGGGGTCCGACACCCAAAGTGGTGTCAGGGTAACTCACCTAGGGTTTAATCAAGTGATAATCTAAAAGAATTAATGGGAAACTTCACACTAATAAAGTTAATGAATGCCTCTCTCATGAAGTATGCGTTATTAAGGCTCGAGATGAGATGAGACGCATAGTTTTGCATGAGGGTTCGGCGGCCAGTAGAGGCAAGCCAGGGTAACCCATGATGGGGGTCTGGTAGCCTAGGAAGGTTGAGCTAGGGTAACTCATGGAAATTTATGTATGACACTCTTCCTACGTCAACAGTTAGTCAGTTATTATGTGGTGTGCAAATGATGTACTTGACCTATGTAACCTGGAAGCAATGTATTGTCTTGTGAGTTTTTGTACTGTGTTAAGTGATGTTGTTTGGTTTTTGAGTCGGTTCAGTTATGTTTAGCCTTTGTCTAGAGGTAGTTGGTCTTGACCAGAAATCCTTGTTACTATCTCCTAGCACGGGGGGTGAGCCTTTGGGTTTCACTTGGTTGGGTGGAACGTGCACCTTACACCGTTGGCTTTGATCGTGATCATGTGGATGAGACTTTCATGTTGGGGAGCTCATTGATTCCTGTTACTCTTCTAGTTCTTTCATTCCTGTTATTCTTGTATTTCATTACCCCTCATTTGTATCGAGGTGGAAATTGTAATATATTATCATGCTTATTTGATTTACCTCATTCGAGGAATGAGTGTTGTAATTATATTGTAAACAATCGTTATTGGATATCATGTTGTATCTATTAGTCTTTGATGTAATTATCCTGTATGGAATGTATGTACTTTAATTCCTTAATTGTATGATGTTATGTTTTCATTCCTTGATTGTTTAATTCGGGTTTAAGTAATCTTTGTCTTGTAGCCTTAGGGGATGTTGGCAATGTGTAGTGAACTTGTACGTTATTGCTCTTTAAAAAAAAAAAAAAATTTGTTGTGTTTGGTTAGTGAATTGCAACTTCCCCTAGGGTTGCGTGGCGGGGCATTACACTTAGGGTCCACATGGTCGGGTGGAACGTGCTACAGACCCCATTGGGTCCCTAGCTGAAGATTGAGATGTGCAAAGTTGTACCTTTTGCAATGTCTTCAGAGTTTTACTAGAGTTGGAACCAATCTTGACACTATGTATTCATTAATATCAGTTGTTATTGCATTATTCTCGTTCATGTTGGGAAGCACTATTGTATTGACGTAATCCTTGAAAGATGTATCTTCATATTATAAATGTAATGAATGTAAAATTTGGCATTATCTTATGGTCATTGATGGATGCTTATTGTTTATGCTATGTTTATAGATTCTTAGTATTGTTATGTGGTTATTAGTTCATAATATATGATCTTTAATGGTGTTGTATATGTGGAAATATTTATAAATAAATTCATAAGTGTGAAGGATGTAATGTAATGCAGTCATATAACCCCAAGGGACTTAGTTGATATATACATTTGTATGGTTTCATGTCTAGTAACGTATGCTAACTAATAACCCATATTAGTTTACTTCAAAAAAAAATTGTGCTATAATTATTTGATGTTTTAGTGTCCTTTGGGGTTTCTGTGGCGGGGCATTACATAAACATATATATATGCATTGGGTAACCCATATCGAGCCATGTGATGACACTCTTCCCATTAGCAACCTCGTATGTTTGTTGTTTCCCCCTTGTTGTACTTGTTCCTCTGGAAGCAGATGTTTCTTGTGTTTATTGTTGCTTTGTAGTGGAGTCTTGTTAGCCTTGTTCACTTGACCGTTTTATGTTGTGGGTCCTTTTTGTCATCTCCTATCACAAGGGGTAGGCCTCAGGGTCCACATGGTCGGGTGGAATGTGCTATGCACCCCATTGGGTCCCCGGCCGAAGATCGAGATGTGTAGTGTTGTACCAGAGCTGGAACCAGTATTAATGTTGTGTGTACATTCATTTCAGTTGTATAACTATATGTTATTGATGTATTGTTCTCGTTCATGTTGGGAAGCACTATTGTATTGTTGTAATCCTTGAATGATGTATCTTCATATTATAAATGTAATTATTGTAATCTTTGGCATTATCTTATGAACACTAATGGATGCTTATTATAACTGTAATGTATATTGATCCTTGTATTATTATGTGTTATTGGTTCATAATATATGATCTTTAGTGGCGTTGTATTTGTGGAAATATTTATAATTAAATTCATAAATGTGAAGAATGATTATGTGATGTAATGGATGTTGTTTGTTCACTCTATATGATGGTGCTAAAATGTATCCTTGTGATTAGTTAATCTTCATTATGGGATTTGGGATGATGTTAGAGATGTTCGAAGCGTAATGCAGTCATGTTACCCCAAAGGATTAGTTAAGTGATATGTGTGTATGGTTTAATACTAGTCATATATGTTAATGTACATTTGTTGTTAGTTTACTTTTTTTTTTTAATTGTGCCATAAACATTAGATGTTTTGGTGTCCTTTGGGGTTTGCATGGTGGGACGATACAATGTGAGCAATCATGCATATGCATCAAAAAATAAAATGTGGTGCATTAATACACATGCGGCATTGTACCTATCAAATGCGACTCGCTAACACAAATGTGATGCAAAACTAGACAAATGTGTTGATCTAAACTAAAACCGAAAATGAGCCCTGACATGTTTTCACATGTGTTGTATTGTGAGCAGATGTGTCGCATACAAACGCATATGCGTTGAACGTGAAATGAAGCATTTGAAAAATAAATTTTAAGGACCTAAAAATGCGTGAAAATTCAAATTTCAAAAGTTGGGTTTAGGGTACGTACCGGGGGTACTGCGTCGGTTGGCCATCAGAAGGTCTTGATGCGATATTCGCGATGCTCGGTGTAGGGAATGGGAAACATTCTATTGGATGGCTCTAGAGCAAACTCAATGTTTTTCAAACTTGAAGGGTGAAAATGAACTCATTTTTCACCCAATTCCTATTTATACCTAGGGTTTTTTAGGGTTTTTTTCAAAATCTTTGTATTGGCCACACTATTTACACACTTCTAATGATCATTTCACAAGCCAAACCTTGCCAAAAATTATTATTTTCACCACCATCAAACTTCTGGCTATCCAATTACCTAATCGGGACAATTTCCAATTTTTTCTAAATTTTTCAAAAATTCATCATTTTTCACGAGGGGGCATACCCTTACCTATTTCACACCAGGGCATGACTAGGGCATGTTATTTATTATTCTTTGACACAAACGTCGAAATGACATTATGTCAAAGAAGGGAAAACTGTAGACATTGAAAATTGTCCTAGGCCTGCAACTCTAATTTTCATCATAATTATAATCTTCATTTTCATAATTAAATAATGTTAATTGTTTAATTATTTTCTAAAGTCATTTGTCCTCTATTAATTAAATAACATTAATTATTTAATTAATTCATTCTTACCTTTATTCTTTCTTGATTAATTAAATAAATGTCATTTATTTAATTGTGTCACTAATTAAATCTATCTTCTATTAAACAATCATTTTAAATTATTTAATTCATTCCTATTGCACTTTCAACTATAATTAAATAATCACTTTAATTATTTAATTATTCTTTAGCCTTTTCTCTCTTTAATTAAATAAATCTTTATTTATTTAATTTAACCTAAAAATATTGAATGTTGAATTAAATTATTATTTAATTCATAAAAAGATTTATTCATAGCATATTCCTCCATAATTAGATAATCTCTTTGTTATCTAATTAGTCATTTATCACTTATGTCTAGATCTAAATTGATCATTCAGTTATCTGGTGATTTAATATCTGATTGTCTCTACCGAACAAACTTTCTTTCTTAATCAGTTTGTTATCTAGATTTATTCTTATCTTCTACATGCAAACCTTTATTAATTAAATAACTTTAATTATTTAATTAATTTATTCCCGTCTTCTATCTATTTCAATCTTTTCTTTTACATGCAATCTTTATTCTTTTGTGTCTTGACCAGTTTCCACTAAAGATTAAATTATTATTTAATTTAATCCCCACCTTTTATGCTTTATCACTCACATTAATTCTTACACTAATCTCATTGCATGTCACAATCTTTAATCGCAATCGTCGGTTTATCCTTCAATCTAAAGTCTGTCATTCGAAAATCAATTTTCTATAAATTGGCTTTACCTTCATCATTATTACACGTCCTGAAATCTTATGAGTTTTGCAAGCAATCAACTTTAGAATCTTTGATGTTTTGCTATTAACACTATCATGAGGCTATACTTGCACTGAGAGAAATTTGAGGGCAAGAATCATACAACGACGAAATGGAAAAGTGCAATCGAGGTTATTCATGGAATTACATAGATGTTTGGTGAGATCATTCTTCTAGTTGTGCTTTATATTCCATTGTTCTTTGTTGTTAGTATAGGTTTAGTTTAAATTATGCATTGTATTGCTTAATCTGTGAATTTTTCTTGTGCTACAATTTGTAGTAGAGGTTTTTGGTTGATTATATTAGCCTTGTTTTCATGGGTTTACTACAAATAATATGTATTTTCATGTTATTTATTTTCATGTTAAGTTCAGTGAAGTTTCAAATTAATTTGATAGTCAAATCTCCAATTTGAGTGCATAGTTTGTGAGATTTCTTGTAAATTCTTTAAGGGCACTTCAGTTTATTTGAGAGATCAGTTTCATGTGGGTATTTGAATGAGAATTAAATTTCACTTGTTGTCCCTCGCTGCAAATTTAATTTATTTCAAAAAAATATTTCATTTGGGACATTACAAAGTACTAAAAGCTGAAATTGATATAATTAAGATAGTAGTATCATGATTTGGGTCATAATTGTAAGAACTCGTTAATTCTAATATTTTGATCATTTAAAAGGATGGGATATACCCACTCAAGATATCCATATTTATCATCTTCTTTCTTAAATATGTTAGAATCAACTTATTCTAAATTTTAGTTTGTATTTAATAAACCCATTATAAATATCCTATAATAAATATTTTATTGAATTAGGAGAATTATCATAATAATAATATAGTATTAATTAAAGTATCTCTCTCTTCTCTCTTTGCTAATTTATTTAAGGTTGAGTCAAAGATAAATTTAATCATTTAAAAATAGTGATCATAATGGTTGTTTTATTCTATCATATGATTAAAATGGTTATTTATTGAGTTGAGTTTAGTTATACATTGTTATGAATTTACAAGTGACTATTGAGAAGTAGGTGTATTAGTTAATCCCTAATGTAATTGAATTTATTAGTATTTATTCTTGTGGTAAAGTATGAAATTTGGGGTGTTCTTAAAGCTCTCATAATAAGGATATAAGATTTTTTATTATGTAGTCTTGGATGTATTATTTATTTTTTGGACCAAATTAATTATAACCTTAGGTGGTGGAAGACAATAAATCTTTAGAATACTATCAAATATATAATATAAATTTATAAGTAATCAAAAAATGACCTTAGAAGCTAGGGAAAAATATCATGGGTTCTCTTTATGGATACATGATAATGAAATGAATGATTAAAGGATATTTAGTTCAATTTGTTTTGAAAAAAGGTAATTACTTTTCAATCTAAATTGTTAGTGAAGGGTTAAGATTTGGTTGACCATGTGTATTCTTTCCTTAGAATGGTCATAATTTTAAGTAGATAGAAATAAGTTTAAACCTATTAGTATAATGTAAGGATGTCATTCACTTATTGGTGTCGCTAAGGCTGGAAGTCCAAGTTGATAAACTATGTTTCTTCTAATTATTTTCATGTCCATATAGAAATTTTGTATGAGCCCTCGAGAAATAGGCCTAACCCATATGATTTTACTATCACCATCTTGTTGCAAGGAATTAATATTAGTGATTAAAATTTTTATTAAAAGATAATTTAATTATTTAGTTTTATAGATTCAAGTCATTACATACATTATGTAGAAATAGGCCTAACCCACAGAATTTTATTATCACCATCTTGTTGCAAGGAATTAATTTTAGTGATTAAATTTTTTATTAAATGATAATTTAATTATTTAGTTTTATAGTTTTATAGATAATTTAATTATTAAATTTATTTGTTTTATTTGAATTATTATATAAAAACTTACAACATTTTTTTAGGCACCAACCCATATGAATTGCAACCCTACTGGAGAAACCAATCCCCTTGAATTTTGATTTGCAAGCACCAACCTATTGAAGACACAAATCCCCTTAGATTGAGCTACAACTCATTCACTGAGCACCAACTCAGATCCTTACATTACTGAAAGAAATGTAGATTTGATCTCACACAACCTACTTTGCATCAACAAGTGAGCACACCCTCTAATGATATCTCAATTTCACTCAACATTCCTGAATTCGCTCTTTTCCTTGCACATCATTTTACATATACATTTTACATGCAAACAGGTCGCACATCATTCCACACTTTGCATAAAATATTTAAAATATATACATGTCCATTTCTACATATTAAAAATATCGCATGTCGTCTTGTAACCCTTTAACACCATCCACAATTAGCCATGTCGGCCAAAGATAGACCTTAATTCATAATTATATGAAATGTGTAGTCAACTCAGTCCTTAATCATAATATGTTACCGTTGATATAAGATAGCATCATACACTTCCTTCCATGGACTTAAATTGTTCCTATTTTACCCTCACATGCTTCCTCTAGTTGGTGCACACTTCTTGTAGTTGGAACACACTTCCTCTAGTTGGCACGCGCGTCCCTTCTCTGATATACACCCAGACATTATACGTAGTCAATTAGCAAACACAAACTTTACTCTGTCACATCTAACTTGCAATTCTCAAACACGGATGTGTTGAAACCATAGAATATGATACGTCATGAGTAACTGTACATTAGTTTCAAACTACAAGACATAGTATCCAATAATGATGGAATATAGAGCCAAAAAGAATGGTAGTTTAAAACAGTGCATGTTTTACATCAAAGCAACAAACCACAAAAAACTACCATAAACACTTCTAGACCATTTCCAACAACAGGGGTAGATGCACGATGATCATGCATTAGATTCAAACCGCATGCCATATTATCCAATAGCGATAGAATGCAAAGCCAAAAAAAAATGACAGTTTAGTACAGTGCATATTCTGCATCAGAGAAACAAACCACAAACACTTCTAGACCATCTCCAACAACTAGAGTAGATGCACAATGATATTAAAATCATACTGAAACATTCTCAATAATTATAACATTAACATTCTACAACTGATCACACAACTTGTCATAGTACTTCCAAAACTCAAATGCTCAGACATGACATGATAAAAGTGATTACATTTAATTCTCATTGATATGTTAACCCTTTATACATCATACCATTGTCAGACCTTTGACATCAATGACAACATATGTTCAATGATCCCCCCCTTTGTCATTGATGGCAAACAACAAAATGTTGCTAGCACATCAACACAACCAAACCTATCTAGAACTCCTATGTGATAAAACTAAATCTAAGCATTTGAATCACTTGAAGGATGTGGCATTTTGGGTTCCTTTCTCCCCCTTTGATATCATTGGCAAAGGACAACAACTCATCTAAAAGATATAACATTTTGGATTATTCTAGATACACTCCTTTCATCTTAGGTCTCTTCTCCCCCTATGACATTACCCAACAGGAAAAACATTTCATAAGACCACCATGATTGCTTGTGATAGGGAGTCAACACTCCCCTCAACCTATACTTCCTATTGATTCAAGAGGAGGGTGCAACCACTCCCAAATTCTGTCAGAGAAACTCAAAAGTCTCCTTGGGAAGAGGTTTTGTGAAAATATCTACAATTTTCTTCTTAGTCTTAATACAGTCCAACTTCACTCCTTTATCTCCAACCTTCTCTCTCAGAAAATGATACTTAATTGCAATATATTTTGTCCTTGAATGCATCATTGAATTCTTGGAAATATTTATTGAACTAGTATTATCATAAAGAATAGAAATGGGCTCATCAAACTCTATTTTCATCTCATTTAGGTTTTGCTTCATCCATAACACTTGATTGCAACAAGAGATTGTTGCAATGTATTCTTCTTTTGTGGTAGATAAAGATATTGAATCATGTTTCTTGCTCAACCAAGATATGATACTGTCACCAAGAAAGAAAGCTCCATTTTTCCCCTTTCGATCATCTATAGTTCTGACCCAATCTACATTTTTGTATGTAGTCAATGTAAAGTTTTCACTCTTACGATACCACAAACCAAAACCTATTGTAGCCTTCAAATATCTAAATATCATTTTTACCACCTTGACATGAGTTTCCTTAGGGACGGCCTAATACCTAGCTACCATACTTACTGCTTGCATTATATTTGGTTTATATGTAGTTAAATACAACAAAATACAAATCATTGACCTATACAAGGTTCGATTTGTCAAAGCAGATCCATCATCCTTACTCAATTTACACCTAGTAACCATAGGTGTACTTATCGGTTTTCACTCTTCCATCTTAAACTTACTCCATGTCTCTTTTATGTACTTGTTCTAAGAGATGAATATACCTTTTTTTGATTGAGAGATTTATACACTAAGAAAGAAAGACAATTCACTAAGCATTGACATTTTAAACTCTTTTTGCATTGCATCTTGAAGCTCTTTGCACATTGCATCTCTACTACCTCCAAATATGATATCAACATAAACAACAACAATCAATAACTTATTACCTCATGTTTTTATATACAAATTGTTATATGCACTACGTCTTCTAAAACCTTGTTGTAGATACCTATCCAATCTAGAATGCCAGGCTATGGGGGCATTTTTGAGTCTATATAGAGCTTTATTTAGCTTGCACAC
Organism: Sequoia sempervirens; assembly: GCA_007258455.2. NCBI lineage: Eukaryota > Viridiplantae > Streptophyta > Pinopsida > Cupressales > Cupressaceae > Sequoia > Sequoia sempervirens. The sequence continues at coordinate 86,200 of VDFB02146392.1, read as the reverse complement.
AAAATCTAGTTTGTTTGAAGATTGGAATCCTTCATGTTATTCAATGTAGACTTCCTCTTCTAACTCTTCGTTCAGAAATGTGGATTTTACATTAATCTAATATACCTTGAAATTCTTGAATGTTGATAATGAAAAAGGAATTTAGATTGCTTCTAACCTTGGTACCAGAGCAAATGTCTCTTCAAAATCAACTCCCTCAACTTGAGTATATCCTTTGCATACAAGTTTGGCCTTGTTCTGGATCACTTTTCCATCTTTATTCAATTTATTTTTAAAGACCCATTTTGTACCAATGAAAGTTTTGTCTTTAGGTCTCAAAACCAACTCCCAAGTTTCATTTTTCTTAATCTGAGTTAACTCTTCATCCATGGCCTTTAACCAAACTTTTTATTTTCTTGCCTCTGCATAATAAATTGGTTCAATTTTTGACAGTAAGGAAAAGAGTACCTGTTCATTTGTTTTCTCAATTCTTCTCCTCATCTAAACTCCATTGTCTTTAACTCCTACGATTTGATCTTCGAAATGGTTCTTCTGAACATACTTGACCAAATCCTTTGCAACTGTATTCTTCAATTCACTTTTTGAGCCTTCATCATTACTACAAATTAAGTCATCATTGTCTTCTTCATCTGGAACCTCACTAGATTGTATTGTCTCATCAATACTCACATTGACACTTTCCACAATCCTTCTCAACCTTTTGTTATAACATCTATATATATTTCTTGTCATAGAATGTCCAAGAAAGATACCTTCATTAGATCTAGAATCAAACTTACTTGAATTTTCTTCATCCATTTTGATGTAACACTTGCTTCCAAATACTTTGAGATGCCAGAAAAAATCCAGTCTTCCTTTCCACAGTTCATACATGGTGTTTTGGAAGTCTTTGGTCTGATTTGATCTATGTTCAAAATATACATTGTTGTTTGAACCACCTCTCTCCCATACATATCCAAAAAACTTGTTGACTTAACATTATTTTGGTCATCTCCTGCACAGTCTAGATTTTCTTCTTAGAAACTTTGTTTTTCTAAGAATTTCTAGGAGCACAATATTGTCTTTGGATTCCATCCAGCTCACATAATTCATCATATCTATCGGAGGTAAATTCTCTTTTGAACAAAGGTTGTCAAATGATGATGTCAAACTAATGTCAGCATGTCATTGCTATTATCAGTGGTTATCAAAGGGTGTCAAGGTTGTCAAATGTGAAGGTTGTCAAAGATGAAGATTGTAGGAGTACAAGTATTGACAACATTCTAAATGTTCTGGTACTATGTTATTTGACAACACGTGTAGGTTGTCTAATATATCATATCTTGTATCATGTTTTTCATGGTGTGACTAACCTCAAATAGTTCATCTATTCATTATACCATGTCAAGTATGCAATCAAAAATGTGTAGTGGTCCGGGAGGATATCTTTTAGACAGAGAGATTATTGGGCGGCATTTCTTTTAGAAATGTGTTGTAGCTCTGCAGTTTGGAAGGAGAGTATGCATACACTAGTTCTATCAATTTCTTGAGTTTCTGGTGGTGTGGCTTAGTTTACAAGGAGTTTAAAGTATCAGAAGCTTCATCGAGATATTCCAAGTTTGAGGCATGTGCAGTAACAGATACAAGCATGCACAATTTAATTCAAGTGTGTGGAGTGAGGACGGGAATTGTTTAAGGTTCCCTTTGTGGCACAAGGCGTCAAGTGTTGTTGGCAAAAAGATTGGACCTTTGTATTACACATTTCATGTAATTTGAATTTAGGTCAATCCTATGTTGTCTAGGTTGGTGTGGTTCCCTGGTTGACACAGTATAGTGGTAATGTAGTGTCATGTATATATTTCAAATGCATGTTTAGATGCATTCTATGAGAGAATTGAGTGATTGTGTAAAGTGATGTATCTTGAAGAAACAAAGTGCATCCAATGTATAATTAATGATTGCAGTGAAAGTACAAGGAGTGGGATGTATAGTTGTGTCATAGCATGAAGAAAAGAGAGTGTGCTAGTGTCATATCTCAAATCCATCATTATTTTTGTTCTAGTAGGATTGGTATTCTACCTGTTGTATTACTCTGGCAAGGATTGGTGCCTACTGAATCTTTTGGGGATTGGTGTCTCTAGTATGTTAGTTCCTACTTCATATTGTAAGATTTCCTTATCATATTTCTACTTTTGAGAGTTTCTCGCTATAAATTTTCCCATTCTAGGTTTTCACGTGAAAACCTGGTGTTATTTTTATCTCATGTTGTGCTTTAATTGCTTTACTTACTAGCTTGTATGGTTCAATGGTCTTCATGTTGAAAATATATAAAGTAATTGTGAAGGTTTTTTGAATTGTTGTAATTGTTTGGATCTATTGATTCACACCCCCCCCACTCAGTAGATTGTGTGCTCTTCAATTGGTATCAGAGCTAAGTTCCTTTGAAATATTTTAACTTAAGGTAGATTTGGGATGGCATAGGATAGTTCTAGAAACAAAGTACCAACATTTGATGGATCTAATTTTTCTTTTTGGAAAGTTAGGATGGAGTCATATTTGATGACTTTAGGTATGGAATTATGGAATTTAGTTGTAGAGGGGTATGAAATCCCTGAAAACCCTCCTAGGGATAAGATTGGAAAGAGGGCTTATGAAATCAATGCTAAGGCTAGAAATGCTTTTTTATGTGGTTTGACTAACACTAAGTTTTCAAAGGTGATAGATTGCAAAACTACAAAGGAAATATAGGAAAGGTTGGAAACTATCTATGAAGGTGATGACAAAGTCAAAGAAGCAAAGTTGTAGACTTATAAAGATCAGTTTGAAGGTCTGAGGATGAAAGAAGATGAGAATATTGCTACATTGCTCTGGGTTGATTAAATTGTAAATCATATTCGAGGTCTTGGTGAAACTTTGGAGGAAAATACTGTTGTAAAGATGGTGCTCAAATCCTTACCTAGAAGGCTTGATCCTAAAAAAAAATTTATTGAAGAAGCTAAAGATGTGAATACTTAAAATTTGATTGAGTTGCATGGAACATTAACTGCATTTAAGATGAGACTTGAAATTGGGGATTCTATAAGAAAATAAGTTGCTTTTAGAGTATCCATGAAGCAAGTTGATCAAGATTGTAATTGTGGATTAGATCTGGAAGAATCAAATTTTGTTAGAAAGTTGCAAAGAGGTTCAAGTAAGTACAAAGGTAAATTACCTTTCAAATTTTTTAGTTGTGGAGATGTTGGAAATTCTATGGCTAAGTGTCTTCATAAGAATACTAACAACGTTCATCAAAAGAATGAAAATAATTCTTTTAAAAGAAGATTCAAAGGATAGAGAAAGCATAGAAGTTTTTATACTAATGAAGAAGAAGAATATTCTATAGAAGAAGATGATGAAGATGCATCCGGTGATGAAAATGGAAAATTTGTATTCATGGCTTTTGAAATTGTTGATAGTGATGTTGAAATGAATTCTAGAGAAAAAGGTGAAAAAGAAGTAGATCTTATGGGAATTTGTTATCGGTCGAAAAACAAATTAAGAAGCTAAATATCAGAATTACAGAAGTAAGAGCCAAAGAGAAAATAGAAAAAGATCTAAAGTTTATAGAAAAGATTATTGTTGATTTGAAGATCTAGGTAGAAGAAGAAAAAAGAGTTGAAGAAATTTTGACTTTGAAGTTATCTACAAGAAACAAAGATTGTGAAAAGATGGAGGTAGAGATTGTTGCAGCCAAAAAGGAGCTTGAGAAGGAAAACCAGCAGCTGCAGTTGAAGTTCAGTAAAAGTACTAAATCTCTAGATCAAATATTGGAAGGTCAAAAAGTTTTGCATGCAAAAATCGAAGTCAGTTTTGATGATCAAAAGAAAAAGGTGACCGGACAGTCAGAAAAGAGTATTAAGGAAACTTTGGAGATGATAGGTTCCAAAAGTTTAAAATCAAAGAAGACATTGACAAGTAATAGAAGCATGACTCAGTGAAAAATTTGTTCAAGTGCAAAACAAAAGGAGGAGATTTGGAGGACAAGGATACAATACCAGGTCAAGTTTTTATTTTTCAGTTATTGTTTCAATTGTAATGATTATGGTCATAAGGTTGTGGATTGTAGAAGAGTTCTAGTAAGAAGAAATATTTTTTTCAATAATAATGCATTTGCACCTTTGTTTAATTTCAATGTTTTTAATAAGGTAAGCAAGGTTTTGAAAGGACCAAGAACCTTTTACAGAACTAAGAGAAGGACACTTCCAAACAGCAAAGACTCAAACTTTTCCAATGAAACAATACCAATGGAGAAACTGCAGTAGCACAAAAGAAACACAAACAACACCTGGTCAACAGAAACTAGGAGTAACAAAACACTCAGAACCAACAACAGTCCTAAGGTAATGACAAACTAACAACCCAAACTTGGCACCACAACCAAGAGCAACTGAACACTTAGGACAAAAACCAATCCTATTGAACCAAGAAACAACCCACAATACATCAGACCTAAAAGACTGCCTAAAACCACCAGGCCACAAATCCCTTGTAGCAGCTGGACTGCAATATACCTTCCACTCAATTTAGTCAAAAATGAGCCTAACAATTTATTACCAGGAGAGGGGTAAGAATCACAAGTTGCAGCAATGATACGTTCTGAGTCAAAAAACAACCCATCACTCAGCAAGCCTTGAAGACTGCTAGAATTAACCAGGCCACTAACCACCTGCAATAGTTGGACAGTAGCATACCTTTCATTCAAGCTAAACAAACCTAAGCCAAACAGATTCCCACCAATAGAGGGGTAAGAATCACAAAAAGTCACAAAGGAACGTTCTTCCAAAATCACCAACCAACTAGACACCAACCCCGAAACCACCTCAAAAGGATGGTGCTCCCTTCTATAGGAGAGGAAGAAGTGGGTACCAAAACTACCAAAACAACTTCCCTCCAGAGCAAGCACACACCACCTCAATAGGAACCAGCAAAGGAGAGAAGCACTTCCCACCATAACTACTACCTCCAGCTCCACCTCAATAGGAGAGGGCTCCACCTTAATAGGAGCAATACTCACCTCTATTGAATACAATGTCAATAGAACATGGTAGCAAGTATGAACTCCAGTAGGATAGGAAAACACCTCCTCCCAAGGAATCCAACCATAAGAAACAAAGGGGCAATAAAACACAGCAACAATGCAACAATTTCAATGTTATTTGTTTCAAGTGCAACAATTTTGGACATATTACAAGGAACTGCAAAAGCAATTTTGTGAGTTCCTCATTACCAAAGAAAGGAAAGAATGGTGTTTCAGAGAAGGTCTAGAAGAGAAGAATTCTAAGAAGTATTTGATTACACAAACAACATTACATGATCAAAAGTAGAGGAAGAACCTATGGATTATTGATAGTGGTTGCTCTAGTCATATGACTAGAGATAAAAGTAAGTTCATGAATTTCAAAGAATTTGAAGGTGGTTCAATTACCCTTGGAAATAATCATATTGCTAAAATATCTGGTAAGTGTACATTGAATCTTGATGGTGGTAAGAAAAATACACATGATGTTTTGTATGGGGAAGGCTTAAAACATAATATGTTGAGTGTCAGTCGGATGTGTGATAAAGGATATCAGTTATCTTTTAATGTTGATGGTTGTGAAATTAGAAAATCTAGTACCAGTGAGTTGATTACGAAAGGAAGCAGGACATACACTAATACTTATCATCTCACTAAGTTGAATGTAAAAATGTGTCTCATTACACAAAAGGATGAAATTTGGCTTTGGCATAGAAGGTTAGAACACATGAATTTTGATGGCATTGCCAAGGTTATTTAAAAGGTTGCTTTGAGATATGCCAAGAATCAAGAAACCTTAGTCAATTGGTTGCAAGCCATGTCATGAAGAAAAGAAGACAAGGAACAAATATCCAGCTAAGGAGTATTCCACATAAAATCCATTGGATTTGGTACATATAAATTTGTGCAGACCAATGAGGACTAAGAGTCCATGAGGAGACATGTATTTTATGATCTTAATTGATGATTATACTAGGATGACTTGGATTACATATCTAAAGGAGAAATCATAATCCTTTGAGAATTTCAAAGCATTCAAATCTATGGTGGAGAATTAAACCGAAAGAAGAATCAAAGTTCTAAGATCAGATGGATGTGGATAATCTACAATTGAGAAGTATGAGAGATTATATGAAGAGCATGGAGTTCAGAGGCTATCTTCTTCTCCTAGAACACCACAACAAAATGGAGTTGTTGAAAGAAAGAACAAGACTATATAGGAAATGGCAAGGACTATGATGTGTTAGGAAAATCTATCGGATATGTACTAGAGAGAAGCTACACAGATAGTTGTGTACATTTTGAAAAGAGTTCAGATTAGGCACAAGATAGATAAGACTCCATATGAGTTGTGGAAAGGAAGACTAACATTAGTAAGGAATCTAAATATTTTTGGAAGCAAGTGCTACATCAAGAGAGATGAGGAGAATTTGGGTAATTTTGACTCAAGGTTAGATGAAGGTATTTTCTTGGTTACTCTTTAAGAAGCAAAGCTTATAGATGTTATAACAAAAGGTTGAAGAGGATAATTGAAAGTGCAAATGTAAAGGTTGATGAAACTATTGAGAATACTACTATTCTAGAAGTTGAAGGGGAAGAGGAATTAGTTCAAAGAAATACTAAAGAACTAGAAGAGGAATGTGTTTTAAAGACTCTAGCTAAGTATGTTTAGAAAAATCATTATGCAGATCAGATAATTAGTGACAAAGATAGTGGGGTTCTAACCCGAATGGGGTTGGAAAGATCAAAAGAATAGGTAAATTTTGCTTTACTATCAAAGATAGAACCTAAGACTTACAAAGAAGCAAGTAATGAACAAGGTTGGATGGATGTTATGGAAGATGAACTAAATCAAATCATGAAGAATGAAATTTTGGAACTCGTCCCAAGGCCTAAGGACAAAAATGTGATTGGAACCAAGTGGGTATTCAAAAAAAAGTTGAATGAAGAAGGTGAAGTGATTCGGAACAAGGCAAGACTTGTGTGTAAAGGTTATGCTCAAGTTGAAAGTATAGACTTTGAGGAGACATTTACTCTAGTGGCAAGACTGGAGGAAATCAGGATGATTTTAGCTTTGTCAGCTTACAAGAATTTCAATGTGTATCAGATGGATGTGAAGTCAGCATTTTTAAATGGACAGCTTGAAGAGGAAGTATATATTGAGCAACCAAAAGGATTTCACTGCACTAACAATCTGTATTATGTTTTTAGATTGAAGAAGGATTTGTATGGTCTCAAGCAAGCTCTATGCAAGGTTGGATGGATACTTGCAATAGTAAGGATTCAAGAGAGCATGTGTGGACAAAAATTTGTACATAAAACAAAAGGAGAACAAATATTGATAGTTGCAATCTATGTTGATGACATCATTTTTGGCGGAAGTGGTGATGAAATATGCAAAAACTTTTAGAAGGCTATGCAAAATGAGTTTGAGATGTCTATGTTAGGATAATTATATTTCTTCTTGGGAGTGTAGATTTTTCAATCAAAAAAAGGTATTTTTATCTCATAGCATAAATACATAAAGGATATGTTAAGAAATTTTGGAATGGAAGATTGCAAACCTATTGCAACACCTATGGTTATAGGGTGTAAGTTGAGAAAGGATTATGACTCTGCTCTGCCAGATCAAATGTTGAATTGGTATATGATTGGCAGTTTGCTTTATGTGACAACATCTAGACCAGATATTATGCAGGCTATTGGAATGGTTTCTAGATTCTAGGAAGCACCTAAAGAGACTCATGTGAAGGTGGTGAAGAGAATTTTTAGGCATTTGAAGGCTACTAAATAATTTGGCTTTTTGTATCCAAAGAGTGAAAACTTCACTCTTATAGCATACATAGATGCAAATTGGGTAGGATCTATAGATGAGCGAAAGAGAACTACTAGTGATGCATTCTTCCTTGGAGACAGTTTGGTGTCATGGTTGAATAAAAAGTAGGAATCAACTCCTTTATTTACATTGGAAGCAGAATATATTGTTATAGCATCATGCTACACACAGGTGCTTTGGATGAAGTGAAACTTGAAAGAGATGAAGGTTGAGTTTGAAGATCATATCACTATACTTTGTGATAACACAAGTGCAATAAAAATTTCAAAGAATTTGGTGATGCACTCAAGAACAAAACACATTGTAATCAAATATTATTTCTTAAGAGAGAAGATTGTCGAGAAAGAGGTTAGGTTGGAATATGTGGATACAAAGTACCAAATTGTAGACATATTCACGAAGCCGCTTCCTAAGGAGACATTTGAGTTTCTCCAGTAGAAGCTGGAAGTTGTTAATCCCTCCTCTTGATTCAATATGAAAGCACAAGGTGATGGGGAGCTTGTTCTCCCTACTGCAAGAAAGGTTGGTGCTCTTGCAGAGTGTTGTTCAAAAGTTGTGGTCCATGGACTCAGGGTGAGTCTATTCGGAAATAGGGTTTCAAATGTTGCAGTATATCAGTATGGTAGAGAATGTGAGCATATTGTTGATCCTTTGTCATTAATGTCAAAGGGGGAGAAAGTGATCTCAAAATGTTAAATTGCTCACAAAGAATAACTATCTTGGAGAAAGTGGGCTTGGGATAAAGTGAGTTCAAGAGTCTGAATTGCTCATAAATAATATATTCATCATAGGGGGAGAAAGAGATGAATTGAGGAAATGCTAAATCTGGAGAAAATGAATGTTGAATTGCTCAAAAGGAATAATTTTTTTTCTTTCTTTCCTTCAATACCATATCTTTCACGAGGGGGTAAATGGAACAACACACGAATCATTCAGACTTATTCTTTCTATTTTTCTGGTGTGTGTTTTGGTGGTTCCAACATTTTTCTATTTTCCATCAATGACAAAGGGGGAGATTGTTGAGCAAAGGTTGTCATTGATTTCAAACTAATGTCAGCAGGTCATTGTTGATGTTAGTGGTTATCAAAGGGTGTCAAGGTTGTCAGATGTGAAGGTTGTCAAAGATGAAGAAGATTGTAGGAGTACAAGTATTGACAGCATTTTGAAGGTTCTTGTAGTGTGTTGTTTGATAGTGTGTAGGTTGTCTAATCTATCATATCTTGTATCATGTTTGTCATGGCATGACTATCCTCAAATAGTTCATGTATTCATTATACCATGTCAGGTATGTAGTCAGAAATGTGTGTGGTGGCCTGAGAGGATATCTTTTGGACAGAGAGATTATTTAATATGGATGGCATTTCTTTTAGAAATGCATCGTAGCTCTGCAGTTTGGAAGGAGAGTATGCCTACACTAGTTCTATCAGTTTCATGAGTTTCCGATGGCACAACTCAATGTGTGAGGAGTTTGAAGTATTAGAAGCTTCATCAAGCTATTCCAAGTTTGAGACATGTTTGGTAATGGCTACAAGCATGCAGAATTCAATTCAAGCATGTGGAGTGAGGATAGGTCTTGTTTAAGGTTCCCTTTGTGGAGCAAGGAATCAAGTGTTGTTGGCAGAAAGATTGGACCTTTGTATTACAAGTTTCATGTAATTTGAATTTAGGTTCATCCTATGTTGTCTAGGTTGGTGCAAATCCCTAGCCAACATAGTAGAGTGTTAATGTAGTAGAGTGTATATATTTCAAATGTTTAGATGTATCCGATGAGAGAATTGAGTGACTGTGTAAAGTGATGTATCTTGAAGAAACAGAGTGCATCCAATGTAATTAATTATTACAGTGAAATTACAAGGAGTGGGGCCTATATTTGTGTCATACCATGAAGAAAAGAGAGTGTGCTAGTATTAGAGTGTTTCTTGGTGTCATATCTCAAATCCACCATTATTTTTGTTTCAGTAGGATTGGTGTTTTACCTATTGTATTGATCCAATAGGGATTGGTGTCTCTATTCTGGTGGGGATTGGTGTCTACTATAGGTTGGTGCCTACTGAATATTTTGGGGATTAGTGTCTCCAATAGGTTGGTGCCTACTTCATATTGTAAAATTTCCTTATCATATTTCTACTTGTGAGAGCTTCTCACCGCCATTTTTATCATTCCAAGTTCCACAAAAATACTTGGTGTTATATGTTATCTCATGTTTTTCTTTAATTTCTTTACTTACTAGCTTGTATGGTCCAACGCTCTTCATGTTGAAAATTTATAAATTAATTGTGAAGGTTTCCATAATTTTTGTAATTTTTTGGATCTACTAATTCACCCCCCCTCTCAGTAGATTTTGTGGCCTTCATTCTCCACCTCTGTCTGATCTTAAACACTTAATTGTTCTTCCAGACTCATTTTCAACCATCACCTTAAATTCTTTAAACTTCTCAAAAGCTTTTGATTTCTCTTTCAAAAAGGTAATCCAAGTCATTTTGGAGTAATCATCAATAAGCATCATAAAATACATATCTCCTTGAATGCTCCTTTCCCTCATTGGTTTGCATAGATCTATATGAATTAAATCCAATGGTCTTGTTGTAGAATATTCCTTAGTAGAAAATTTGGTCTTTGTTTTATTTCCCTCATGACATGGTTTGCAAATAGTAGATGGAGTTTTCTTGATCATTGGCATATCTCTTACCAGTCATTTTGAGCTAATTCTCACAAGATCATCAAAATTGATATGTCCCAACCTTCTGTACCAAAGCAAACTCTTTTCTCTTTGTATGGAAAAACAACTTTTCCCATTGACCTCACTGAGATGATACACATCACTATCAGTCATGCTTCCTTCTACAACTAACTCATTGGTACCAGTTTTTCTTATTTCACAACATTTGGAATTGAATGAGATATTATAACCGTTATCACACATTTGACTTACACTCAGTGGATTTTGTTTCAACCCTTCTACTTATAGAACATCATAAGTTTTTTTGTCTTTCCACCACCAAGGCTCAAAATACCCTTACATAAAATCTTAGAAACTGATTTATTACCAATAGTTATAGCTCCTTTGTCAAACTTCTTGAAGTGCATGAATTTGCTCTTATCTTTGGTCATGTGACTTGAACATCCATTGTCAATGATCCATAGATTCTTCTCTTTCTGAGCATGTAATGTAGTCTGATCCACCATGGATTTCTCTAATCTTTGTCCTTCTGATTTCTTCCAAACCTTTTCAATTTCACCACTCTAATTTACTGAGTCATTTCCTTTTAAATCTAGCATAGGACTCACAAAATTGCTTCTATAGTTTCTAGAAATATGCCCAAAATTGTTGCACTTATGAAAGATAATTTATTGAAATCAAACAATGGTGCAAAGAAATTTTGCTAACAAAATTATTTCTTGTAGAAATTTTCCTACAATTCATATCCTTATGACCAAATTGATTGCAATTAAAATAGTAACCAGAAAAAAATTTGATTAAACCTGATATTGTATGCTTGTCCTCCTAAAGCTTGTCTTCTAGATCTTCTATTCTTCATGTGTACTTGAGTGAAACCATTGTCCACCATCTTCCCTCCTTGGTTGTCACAATTAGTTCAGATTTTGAACTTTTAGAGCCATTATTTTTCGAACTCTCACAAACTAACTTCATGGGCTACTTAGTCACCTTATTCTTCTATATATCAGTAAAACCAATGTCATCTTTAATATGTGGTGATCCCTAAATTTCTATTATCTTATCTAAGATCTCAGTGCTCTTCCCAAACTTCAAATTTAGCTAACTATTTGCCCTGTCCAAATCTTTCCTCAATGCCACAATCTTTGCCTCAAGTTTTTCACGGTAGCAACCTTTCAGTCATAGCTTCTTCAGTCCTCTTTGCTTCTTTCACTTGAATCTCCAAGTCGATGACCATATTCTTTGCCTTCTCAATATTCTAAGATACTTTTTCATTAACTTTCACTTCAACAATTCTCTTCTTCAATCTCTTAATTTATTTTCCAACACAAATAAATTCTTCCACAAGATCTACCTCATCATCATCATCATTTCCATACTTCATTTTTGCATCACCTTCAGTAGTTTCCATATCCATGAATAGTGTTTTTTCTCCATCATTCCTAGAAGTGCCTTGGTCATCATCATCAGATGAATAACTTTCCTCATTGATGAAGAAACTCTTCTAATACTTTTAAAAAAATTCCCTTATGGAAATGATTTCTTTCCATTCTTTTGATCATCATGGTTAGAATATTTGTGTGGATACTTAGCCATGAAATGTCCTAGTTCACCATAGTTAAAAAATTTGAAAGGAAAATTACCTTTATACTTTCCAGAACCCCTGTGCAACTTTCTAACAAAGTTTGCTTCCTCTGAATCTTACTCATCTTTTGAATTTGAATCATCTTGCTTCTTGGACACTTAGAATGCCACCTCTTTCCTTGCAAATTTATCACTATCAATCCTCATCTGATGGGAAGTCAAAAATCCATGTAACTCATCCATAGTGTATTCAAATATTTAGCTTCAACTGCAAAAACTTTGGCATCAAATCCTTAAGGAAGGGATATGAGTACCTTTTTCACAATTAGACCTTATTTGATTTCTTCACCAAGACCTCTGATAGAGTTGACAACCTCATCAACCCGAAGTAGGAATGTAGCAGTGTTTTCCTCTTCTTTCATTTTTAGACTTTGAAATTGACCTCAGTAGGTCTAAAGCTTTACTCGTTTGACCTTGCCATCTCCTTCATAGGTGTTGTGTAACTTAACTCACACTTTCTTCGTTATCTTGTAATACATAATCTTCACAAACTCAAAGTTAGATAAACCACATAGAATAACATTTCTTTCCTTGGAATTATTCTCGCAAGCCTTCTTTTCAACCTGATATCTTGGGGGACTATCAAGAATTTCATAACTATTCACAACCGATTACCAAATCTCAAACCTCAGGGCCATCAATTATGCTTCCATCCTTACACTCCAAAAAGAATAATTGGATCCATTGAAAAGTGGTGCCTTATTTAAAGATAGACATTCTTGAGCAACTAAATGTGTCATCCTGGATCTATCTCAAGCTATTAAGCTTCTACCAAGGAACCTTGCTCTGATACCAATTGAAGGACACACAATAGACTGAGAAGGGGGGTGAATCAGTATATCCCAATTTCAACTTGATTAAGCATTAATTACCATTAATAACTTCTCCAAACATTAACTCTAAAGCATAAAAGCATCAATTATTGATGATGAAGTGATTAATCAACACAAATGAACACAACCACACAAGGAACACCAAATTTACGTGGAAACCCAAAATGGGAAAAACCGCAGTGAGAAAAGCTACTTGTAACTACTATCCAAATCCATCCTCACAAAATAGTATAAAAACTTACAACAATTTTGTAGGCACCAACCCATAGGAATTACAACCCCATTGGAGACACCAATCCCCTTGAATTTTGACTTGCGGGCACCAACCTACTGGAGACACCAATCCCATTAGACTAAGCTACAACTCATTCACTGAGCACCAACTAAGATCCTTACATTAAATAAAGATATATAGATCTGATCTCACTCAACCTTCTCTACATCAACAAGTGAGCACACCCTCTAATGATATCGCAATTTCACTCAACATTTTTGACTTCACCCTTCTTATTGCACATCATTTTACATATAAATTTGACACCCTCTAATGATATCTCAATTTGACTCAACATTTTTTACTTCACTCTTCTTCTTGCACATCATTCCACACTTAACACAAAAAAAATACAATATATATCCATTTCCACATATTAAACAATCTCATGTCGTCTTGGAACCCTTTAACACCATCCGCAATTAGCCATGTCAGTTAAGGATATACCTTAATTTAGAATGATATGAAATGTGTAGTGAGATTGGTCCTTAATCACAATGTGTTATTGTCGGTGTAAGATAACATAATGTTCTTCCTTCCATAGATTTAAGTTGGTCCTATTTTACCCTCACACACTTCATCTAGCACGCGCTTCCCTTCTCTACTGTAAACACCTAGACATTATATGCAATCAATCAACAAGCACAAACTTTACTTTGTCACTTCTAACTTGCAATTCTCAAACTCAAATCTATCGAAACTATAGAATAGGATACTTCATGAGTAACCATATATTAGTTTCATATTGTGAGCCATAGTATCCAACAGTGGTAGAATGTGGGGCCAAAAGCAATAAAAATTTAGCATACTGCATGTTTTACATTAGAGAAGTAAACTGCAAAAAACTACCACAAACACTTCTAGACCATCTCCAACAACAAGAGTAGATGCATGATGATCATGCATTAGTTTCAAACCATAGGCCATATGATCCAATAGTGGTAGAATGTGGAGCCAAAAACAATGATAGTTTAGTATAGTGCATGTTCTACATCAGAGCAGTGAATCCCAAAACAATACTACAAACACTTCTATACCATCTCCAACAACTAGAGTAGATGCACGATGGTATTACAATCGTACTAAAACATTCTCAATAATTATAACATTAACATTCTACAACTAATCACACAACTTGTCACAATACTTACAAAACTCGAATGCTCAGACATCACATGATAAAATAATTACATTTAATTCCACTGATTTGCTGACCCTTTAGACATCATACCACAATCACACCTTTGACATCAATGACAACATATGTTCAACATAGGGCCCCAATCCAACCCCTATCCATATATGGCTAACATATTCCCAACCCTAAGCCATATACACATCAAATATAATTTAATAGCTATTATCAATTGAAAGTCCAAAATAAAAAATAAAATAAAGTTTAACCTGTCTTTAGATAATAGGGCTAGTCAACCCAATGTTTCAAGAATTCAAGAAAGCCCACCCGAAACTCAATTGAACAAAGTGAAGATGAGGGCTAACCTTTGATCAATTGAAAAAGACTATATAAGTTGGCATTGCTTTAGAGACTATGAAATTGGATGGGTGGGCTCAAACTCTATATCTAATGGCATTTCACAAAATAAAGTTTTGAAATTAATAAGGTGATGAGGTGGATGGAGTTGTTTCTATTTATTAGGCGAAATTGAGAAATTAGGTATGGTCTTGATTACCCATTAATTGAGAGAGTGATTATTAGGGGAGCTACTATCTCTAGGCCCTAGAATAAACTTATTGTAAAGTACAAGGAAGATATATAACCATCATAATGAAGAGATCTTATCAATGGCAACAAAGATGGCCTTGCTAAGAAGGGAGAATGAGGTATCGATGTGGAAACACCCAAAAATAAGGTATATGAAGGAAAAGTAGACCATTATTGAATGAGCAAATCGTCAAGAGAATTCCACTATAGAAGATAGGCAATAGGGTTGAGTGAGGCCTATAGATAGTGTAGCATCATAAATTGTTGACCCTGACAATTTCACACTATGTTTGGCTCCCCCTTAAGTGCTAGGACCTAATTATGCTTATTATTTTCCTATTTTATTATCATCTTCTAAAAATCAGGATAAATTTAGGAACTAAAATTAATTATTTATATAACAACTTAAATCCCAAAATAGGTTTGGTATGGGGCACCCTCGCCCTTGACCTCCCTATTTTGGCTCAATGTTTAATATTTTATTGTCAGTATTTTTATATTTACAAATTCAAATTCATTTGTTCACTTTTCAAAATAATTATTGTAGGAAATCAAGAAATACATATAAATATAAATCTTTTTCACCATTTGAACATCTAAGCAGTCTAGAAGGTAATTTGAATATCAATTGAGCATCCTAAAAAGCATTCAAGAAAATTCAAGAGCAAAATAAGCATTATTTTACAACATTATCATTAGTCAAGATTCATGTTAGCAATGCATCATGTAAGATTTTTTTCATGTTTTATGTTCACTATTTTGTGAGTACTAACATTTGCAAAACCTTCAGTCAAGCATCAAATTCTCCTTGCATGAGATGTATAACATGACTTCAATCCATCAATGAAAGCAAATTTGAGTGGTAAGTTACAACAATTGTGATTTATCATTTTTTATCCATTTTCCTCTACCCAACCTAGGGTAAGCACTATTTATTCAACATCACCATAGTTATTGTGGAGGTGGAAACACCAAAACAGGGTTTGATTTAGGCAAGCCCCTATACGTCAGAACCCTTATCTCTCTCCCTTGCAGGTGGCAGATCTGAAGTGGATTTGGAGAATATTGAAGACCTAATATGAAGGTCAAGCACTCAAGTACATTCATTCATTAAATTAAGGCAAGATCAAATATTCATCAACAGACGAAGTTTTGAAGTTGAGTCCAACATGGAAGCACCTACAGATTGTAACCCACTAGTACTTGTTCCACTATTCCCGAAAGAATTATTATCAATCTAGGGTGCCCACGCCCTTGACCAGACAATTTTAACCCAAATTTGAATGTCAAGTTCTTTTGTATCTACTATCTTCTCTACTATTCTCAGATTTTGTTTGTTAGTTCCATGTTTTTGTGTATTCCCATTAGGTTTTTGTAGTTGCATAATTGGCCTAATTTACAAAATCAAATTGATCCAATTCCTAATCAACCATCAACCCCACAAAGAGGGCCAAAACCTTGATCAACCATTCTGGCTCTTCCTTCAAGATAGTAGCCAAGTGGGTTTTTTATGGTTGTAAACACCTACAAATGGCTAATACATTTCCATCTTATCATTTCATCATCATGCTTATCATTTTTTTGTCTATAGTTAATTAAATAATGTTTTTATTTAATTAAGCTAACATTTTCCTCTCTTTAAATTATTTAATTATCTTAATCTTTTTATCATATCTATATTAATTTAATTTAATTAATGCATCACTTATTTTCCCTCCAACATTAATGAAAATTAAATTCCAAACTATCTTTGGTCCTATATAATTATATAATTTTCAAATATTATTTAATTAGCTAAAGCTACTCTTTGAAATAAATTAAAAATAATTTTTTTAAATTAATTTTTTTCCTTTATAATTAAACAAATTTTTAAAATTATTTAATTAACACTCCTCTTTTAAATAAATTAAAAATAATTTATTTAAATTAAACATTTTCTTCTAAAATAAATAAACTAATATTTATTTATTTGTCCAAGCTATCATTTAATTCCCTCCTTCAAAATTCAAAATTTGGGTCTTAACCTATCTTGAATTTTCCTATCCATTGATCTTGCAAATCAATCTCCACCATTGATCAAATGTCAAGTGAAGCATATAAATAAGAAAAATTAATTTCATTCAAATCCCCTAGCACTTTTATTGTCAGGGTATCTCTAGCAATTTTACAATCAAGATCTATCAAGCATTCAAGCATTCAAGTTACCAAACATTCATGCCTTATCAAGAATTCAAGCATTATCATTGTCATTATGATAGGTATCATTTATCATTTGAGCATTTATCATTATCATTGCATCATACCATCATTGTTCTTTCATAGTTTGTTACTTTGAAGAGCAACCAATATTAGAGAAAATCAAGATCTTAGCTATGGCAACTTTGCTCATTATCTAAATTCTATATTATGAGCCAAAATCTTGAATTTCATTACATGATTGTGAAAGTGTGAGTTTTGCATTATTGATATTTATGATCCACATTTTCATCATCCACAATGACCATTTTTGTGTCCTCCCAAATGTGATGTGTGGAAAGGTGTGATTCATATCCTAAATCCTTTTTCCTACACCACATTTTGTTGAACCTGACATGTCTTACATTTTATATACTTCTGATTTGCATATATATGATCCTAAAATTTGAGTGAGGTCTTGGATTGTTTGAAAAGTGTATCATTCAAATTACATTTCATGTTATACAATGAAAAAGTAAAGATTTGCATGTCATTTTTCATTTCAAAAGATCAAAGGTGTTCTATTTTTAGTATTTCAAAGATAAATTCAGCTAGTCATCACACATTGCATGCTAGAAATTGTCATTTATCAAGAAATTGGGACTCATTTCATTCATTCTATTGCTTTGAAGCATAAAAAATCATGTATGCATGCGTCTTATATAAACAAATTAGGTTTTATTGCATTTCTAAAATTCTGATTAGTGTTAGACCCAAACCTATACAAACTCAAACCTTTAAAAATTGTAGTACATTTCTAGATCTTTAAACTTACAAAAATTTACATCTCGGGTCTAGGGTGCCCTAGCCCTTGTCCTGCTAATTTCACTCCAAATTTCAATCATAGTTCTATTTTTGTAACCTTTGTGCAAACATGTTTCTTGTTTCTGAGATTTGTGTTTATTTTTGTTATCACCTTCCATTCCTCCTGGCATCATTGTATGAACACTCAAGTGTTTTGAATCTTGTGATCAATTTATGACCTTCACGACCTGGTGTCCCATATCAAATACTCCTATGAGACATAGTTATAGACTCATGGCTTCTCGTGGTGCAATTATATCTAGTGTTGAGTCTAAGTTTTATCTCTTTCACTCAAGGAATTGCATCTACACAATCTATCTTTGATCCTCTTCCTACTCCTGCTTTGCCTATGTTATATTCATCACCAACCATTCACATGGACTTGGAAGTTGTTGTGGCACATGTCCCTGAAGATAAGCTTACACAACTGGACAAAGACCTCAAAAGCCTTCAACTACTTAAATACTAAATCCTTGTTTGGAGAAACCATTCTTTATGTGGATAACCTTCGAAAATTGATCAATGATTTGCAAGAAATAGAAGTGTTGTGTAGTATAGCTCATATAGTGGACTCAACGTCCATACAACATCTAGTTGCGCTCAAACCCTTTCCAATGCTCAAAATCAAATGGAAAAACATGTTTCCTCTCCCATGACCATACCTTTTATTCCTACTTTCACCCCTCTAGTTGTAGCATCCACCACACAATATAGTAATGGTCTTAACTCTAGCTTAGGGATTTCTTGTGGGAATCCTTATAGTTTTGTCCCCTCATCTACCACACCTCCATTTTCTTCACCTTTAATCAAATTTTAAAACAATAACCCTCCAATCATTAACAATAGCCCTACACACTCCACAAATTCTCAAAATATGTCACAAACCAATCTTGTAATAAATCAACTTTTACAAAGCATATCATCTCTATAGCAACAAATTTCAAACATAATCCAAAGTCAATCCAATGCTAATCCTCCAACATATCTCACATGTAATCTATTATCATTTGCCATCTTAAAAACACCTATTTTGCAAAACATTGAGATTCCTCGCTTTAAGAAGTATGTTGGCAAAGGAGATCCCAACAATTATGTATTGACTTTTACCACTCTATGTAGTGATTTCCTTTTTGAAGATGCTCTCCTAGCTAAATTCTTTCCTCAATCATTGAAAGACATGGCCTTGGATTGGTTTTGTTTATTGCCTAATAATTTGATTACTTCCTTTACACAACTTTTTAATGAATTTCTTCAACATTTTCAAGCAAACATTGGATCTCAAGTTACACTGACTAATTTAGTCCATTGCAAACAAGGATTTAAAGAAAAAGTGACTAATTTTATAGGACAATACTAAGCTCTTTATTCACAAATCTCATATTCTCTCTTGAAGGTTGGTATATAGTCTTTACTTATAATCTAACATTTGGGATAAGATCTTATTAATAGAATATCAATCATTCATACATTTGTGTATGGCTCTTTGTTATTACCAAAATTTGGTTAGCCAATATGAAGGCACGCCTTCATCAGCTCCTAATAGTCAATCTGAAGTTGGTCCTCAATCTAACTATAAATTATTTAAGAAGCAAAGAAAAAACTTCATCAAAATAAACAATCATCAATCATCCAATAACATCCAAATTCAAGTTTTTGCTACATATACAACACCATATCAATTTAAGCCAAGAGAGACAATTTTCACAATTGCCTGATTCTCTCCATGCTATTATGTTACAATTGCTTAATAAGAGCATGATCCAACTTATTCCTATTCATCCTATTGATACCTTATCTCCTAACTTTAACACAAGTCTTCTATCAATATCATCGTACACCTGGACATGATACAAAAAGATGTGTGTCTTAAGCACCAAGTGCAAGACCTTATTGATTCTAATGTCATCCAGTTGGTTGATGTAAATGATAAAGGGAATAAATCAATAGGGTCACCTAATCAAAACAAGTGCAAGTATTTACCAAGTCATGCAACTAATCTTATTGAAGAAAATGACAATGAAGAGGATGGTGATACCATATATGATACGATCAACATGATTGATGTCCATCCTTGCAAAATTCAACCTAATCTCTTAACTGATATCACTTTTACACATAATGATGCTTCTATATGTGCACCTAATGGTCCTCTTTACATCACTGATAGAATTAATGATAAACCCACAAGGGGAATACCCATTGACCTAGTGTGTGCAATGAATGTGATGATTGAAGAATTTTTGTATGTGCATGAACTTTATACGGATAATTATGAACGATTAGAAGTATCGCTAAAAGCTCATGATGGCTCTATTTCCCTACAATCGATTCTATAACTCTCCTAGTTAAGGTTGGACCTGAAAATTTGGATGTTTTATTCACCATAATCCCAACATCGGATCAATTTCGTGTGAAGTTAGATTACCCATGGCTTACCTCCAAGAAGGTAGTCCCCTCAATTATTCATAAATATCTTAAATTCCCATTTGAAGGAGAAATACATAATATTTATCATAGTGGATTTAAACCTTTGGCCCTTCATGGAAAATTTACACTTGATTACTTTTGGCCTCAACTAGCCCAACCCACCCAACCTCGTGAAGATTATCTATTTTTATCATACCAAGAGCTTAAAGCTAAGCATATAGCTCAATCACCCCTTACCAATATTCTTCCTGAAGCTCCTTGGTCTCTAGTGGCTTTGATGGTTGTTCCTCCTGCTCCATAGGTAGTGAATGAACCTTGGCCCAAACTAGGTATTCTTCCTTGGCCCCAACATTCTAGCATTTATGTCATGGTTCCCTATCAAGGACCATGAGACAACTATTCTAGAAGGCCTTCAAGGATTACTTTTGTGTCTCCTAAAGAAAAACAATTCTTTGTGCAAAAATCTAAAAACCCTATGGTTTCCCAACCTTCGATTGTTCCTTCAGTTCATCCCACAAGAGAAAAAAGGGACCAATGTTGGAAAATGCCTCAATTCCACCCTCACAGGCTAAAGCTCATGCAAGATGAAATCAAAGTGCAAAGGAACGCAAATGAAGACGTCGAGCTATGGCTCGCCAGCTTGTTGAAGATAGTAAATCCTTAAAATGATCCTCCATCCATACAACCAAATATAATGAGATACCTCCCACCCATCCATGCTCATCATAATCTAACTCCACTCCACCTCCTTCACCAAACCATGACGCTGAACCTTACCTTTACCAACCAAGCCAAAGATTAAAAAGCTCTCACATGGTTGATAATGCTCGCAATCATGTCAATAGCATTAGTATGCAACCCATTGTGGTATACTCTAATACTAATTCAAAAGATAAAACAAAAGAACAAAAAGAAGACCATGATGAATTATCTCTTATGTTTGCAAAATCAATGAATCTAAATTGGGGCAACCGTGATGATCCTCCTTCAGTAAGTGACCCACCACATGTTGAACCTAATACATCTCTTTATACTGTACTTGTAGTTCCTTTAGCATATTGTATGTCTTCCATTTATGATGAACAAGATTGGGATGCAAACGATTTGCTATAGATTGACTTGCATGTGTAGTACCCCTTTGTGCATTTGTGTTTTTGCTTGCACATAATGTGGTCTCCCCGTAATGTGTTGCTTGGCATGTATTTGTGTTTGATAGTTCTCTTTGGATGACCGTTGATGTTCTAGTTGACACAAAGATACAAAGAGAATGAATCTGTCGTGACATTCTTTTATTTGTATCTCCATTCTTCTTTGTGTCATAAACTTCTTTCCTTTGTTCTTTTTGGGAACGATGCAAAGTGTTGAGACATTTAGGTCTCTTCCATGTTGACCCAAGAGATTTTATGTTATTTTCAAGTGTCATTCATCCCTTGTGTTCATAGTTCCACTAATATTTGGGGAATGATTCCAATTCCGAGCATGATCATAGTACACATTATCTCTTGTCTATACTAACCCCAAATTTGTGGATCCCTTGTGTGCTACTTCGTCTTGTTTGGCTTTGTTTTTGGGGGTGACCCCCTATCATGAGTCAGCTTTTGGGAACATATTGTTTGGCATAAGGTTTCCTAACAAGCTCTCATGACTTATTATTTTACAAATATCATTGTTATTCTACCTTAAAGGCAATTGCTCTCGATTTGCATTAGCAATTACGTTAAGGTGGGGCATACATTCCATTGTTTACTTCACTTTGTTCACACAATCTGGACTTAGTGATGCCCTCATGGCATATTGATCATATTTTTAACGTCTTATCACAATTATTTTGCAAACAACAATCTTTGGTTATTATTCTTGGTATGGTTGACATGGGAAGCCACCTAGTGAATATCGAACTTCACTAGCCCTTGTGTGTTTTCATTTACCGCCTTTGCGAAAACTCACCTAGTGAATATTGAACTTCACTAGCCTATGATGCCTTTCATGGGTCACCTAGCAAATATTGGACTTTCCTAGTTTGTAATTTATGTATATCTTAGGTATGGATCCTAGTAGGAATCTATAAATCTTACTAGTATGTGATGTCATAACCCCCTTTTTTGGTGTGTGCATTGTGTTTCGCATGGTTGTTTTGCATTATGTTTGATTTGTGTATTCATTATGTATGATTCATGTTTGTCGTATCTCTTTTGTTGCATTCCACCTCATGTGTCTGTGTTCCTTTGTCTTTTCTTTGTTGTGTACTAGGATCTTGAGCCTAGGGGCTAGCACATCCCTAGATTCAATGTTATCTTACTTCACCAATATTTTGATGAATGAACACTTCTTGGCTTTTCCTTACTTTAGTGTGAGCATGAGCATAAGTTCATACTGTCACTAAAGTGGGGGCTAAATGTAACATTGTAAATTGTCAACCTTGACAATTTTACAGTATGTTTGGCTCCCCCTTAAGTGTTGAGACTTAATTATGCTTATTATTTGCTCGTTTTATTATCGTCTTAGAAAAATCATGATAAAATTGGGAATGAAAATTAATTATTTATTTAATGACAACTTAATTCCCAAAATAGGTCTATTTTAGGGCATCCTCGCCCTTGACCACTCTATTTTGGCACAATTTTAATATTTTATTATTGACATTTTATATTTACAAATTTAAATTCATTTGTCATCTTTTCAAAATAATTATTGTGAGAAATCAAGAAATGCATATAAATATGTTTTTTTCACCATTTGAACATCTAAGCAATCTAAAAGGTAATTTGAATATCAATTGAGCATCCAAGAAATGGTCAAGGCAATTCAACAATAGAATAAGCATTATTTAAGAGCATTATCATCAGTCAAGAGTCATGTTAGCAATACATCATGTAAGATCTATTTCATGTTTTGTATTCATTGTTTTATGAATACTAACATTTGCAAGACCTTCAATCAAGCATCAAATTCTCCTTGCATGAGATGTGTGACATGACTTTAATCCAACAAGGAAAGCAGATCTGAGTGGTAAGTTACAACACTTGTGATCTATCCTTTGTTTTATCCATTTGCCTCTACTTGACCTAGGGTAAAACTCTTTGTCCAACATCATCATAATCGTTGTGGAGGTGAAACGCCAAAACAGGGTTTGACTTTGGCAAGCTCCTATACAACACAACCCTTTCTCTCCTCTCTTTCTTGCAGGTGGCAAATCTGAAATGGATTTGGATAAGATTGAAGACCTAATATCAAGATCAAGCATTCAAGTACATCCATTCATCAAATTAGGGCAAGATCAATTATTCATCAACAAATGAAGTTCTGAAGTTGAGTTCGATAAGGAAGCACCTACAGACTATAACCCATTGATACATGTTCAAAGATTCCATAAAGCATCATTCTTAGTCTAGGGCACCCATGCCCTTGACCATACAGTTTCAACCCAGATTTGAATGCCAAGTTCCTCTATCTCTGCTTTGCTATTCTCAATTTTTGTTTATCAATTTTTTGTTTTAATGTAATCCCATCAATTTGTTGTAGTTGCATAATTGACCTAGTTTACAAAATCAAATCAATCCAATTCCTAATCAACCATCAACCCCACAAAGAGGACCGAAACCCTGATCAACCATTTTGGCTCTTCCTTGAGGATAGTAGCCAACTGATTTTTTATGATCATTATTATGTCCTCTCAAATGTGATGGGTGGAAAGGTGTGATTTAGACCCTAGATCCTTTTTCCTACGAATATTAGGAAATGGAGTTGAGTTGACACTCAAGATAACATGGCCACCTCAATAAAGTCTTGACTAAAACCTTAGTGAAAATTTCACAAGCTTTTAAAGAAATAATTAAAATGGATTTTTCTTCTTTTACAAAAACGAAACACTCAAAATAGTCATTTATTACTTTTAACTTGTAAATAACACAAACTTTTAAAAAAAAAAATCATAATCCAACATCTATGTGATGTAGATCATTATATCCTTACTTATTAAGATCCCATTATATATCTTTCATTCTCTGGAGAGCTCTCCACTTAACCAATTCAAATCTTTTGGTACTAAATATTGACAAATCTGATTCAAAACTCTACCATAACTATTAGATCAATTTGTGTAGCTCAAAGATATCAATTTACTAGAGAATTATGCATTATTTTATGCATACTAAGTCAGTCGACCAACAATATGGTGTTTTTGTTCAGATGCATGCTTAAAATGAACTTAATGACAATTGCATCCAGATGCATTTTATACTTCGCTTATACCTTAATATCAAGCTTTAGGAACTTAATGAAAAAAGCACGCTTAACAAGAAGAGAAATTAAAAATTAAAAATAATAAAAGCTGTGAAAATGGTTGTGCGATGTAAGTATAAGCAATAAAAATGGGAGGAACGCTTAAAATTCAGAAAGATACCTAGTAAGAGAGTGTTCATTGACAAGATTGTTATATCAAACCTAAAAAGAGTCGGGGGCATTCTTATGCTGGTATTTTCAGACGGATTGGATCTTGAATAGGCCTTCTATTACTGCTGGGGATATTATACAAGTTTTTTCATATAAATGTTGGATTAAGATAATACCTAACTGCATGCAAAGTCTACAAAGCTTATATTCCCATCTGTTGTTAATGATATCCCAAAGAAGTCTAAGATTTATCCTCTGTCCCCGTACACAACTTGAACAATTTCCTGAGCTTTATCTATGTCTTCGTTAGACATAGTCCATTTGTACTTTTACCTCGTCCAGAATTAAATAATCTTTCACTAATAGCCCGTTATCACCCCCAAAGTAACTAGCTTTGAAATTTCATCAAATGGAAGACAACTTGAATGGCATGAGTTTTTGCTGCTGTTTATTCTGTCCATATTTGGGTTAACTACTTCTTCAAATTGAGGTCATATGTACACAAAGGCTGCAAAAGAAGAATGATGTGGCGAAGCAAGCAATAGCAAGTAGAGCAAGGTCATTGTTTTCTGTATATATCTTTGTCCGCTTGAGGAACAATGCATGTTTATACATATATCTGGGCTTGTACTTTGCATCGTGCACAATTGATCTCACCGGTTTAATTTATGTTCAGTGCATACTGCATAGTAATGAGGTTTAGAGAATGCTACACGAGGGATCAAAAGAACAATTCAGGATTGCTACACAACAATGGCTGTTGAAATGAGGCCATTTTTGGGGCGGAGGGCCTAGTTCGATTGGCTAAAGCATCCTGTTGCAGGCAAGAGGTCACGAGGTCTAGTCTCTCCTCTGTCCTCGTGGTGAAAAAAGTTTACTGGATGCACTGCAGTTTATAGGGGGGCTACCGGATTCCTGCAGTCTTCAAAAGAAAGAAGAAAGAAATGAGGCCATTTTTTCCCTTCAAATAATGCATCAAATGAGTTTAGAAATAAGGTAACCTTGTAATAGGACTTATTTGGATGATCTTTTTGGTGAATGGTTCACCCATTAGAGATTGTGGTATATCTAAATTTGCTTAAGAGACACAATACTTTATATGTGATGTGTTTACATCCTTGATGTCATCATCGAAAGCCCTGCCTCTTCCCTTTCCGCACCCTCACCACTTCCAAAAAGGCTAAGAACCAGGGTTTCATTGAAACTGGGAATGCAAGTAACTATGTCATAAACCATAGCTGAATAATAAGGATATCTAGTATTGTGGAATGCAAAATCTGAAAGAGAAGGCAAAAGCTCCCATTGCTTTCTTAGCTTTGTCACGCACAAAGTCCACAAAAGCAGTTCTCTTCTCTAAAAGTTAGTTTGAGCACATAAGGAGAGCAAAAATAGCTTTGCACATCCTTGTTAATAGTATGAGATTGCTAGTGGGCTACATGCTGTACGATTAGAAGTAGAAGAATCATCATGGCTACCATGTTTTGTACTTGTACCACATAGCCCAGAAAAAGGCACAAGCCTCGTTGCTCTTAAACAGTGGTTCTAGCTTGATTTGTCATTATGGAATCCGATTTGACATCTATTTGAAGGGAAATCCGTGAATACATTAGGGTATGGACTTGCATCAAAACTCAGTTTCTTTATAAAGCAGTAATATTGCTTTTACGTCACAATTTATTCTGGTTAGAAACTTAAATTATGCTCTTCCTCTGTTTAAACTTTAAGGTAGTGTCAAAATGATCATGCACAGTTTTTGGATTTATTTATTTGGAGGAGTTGTTGGTTTAGATGTTTTTAGAATGTCATCCATAAAAATAAAACAGCTAAGCAAAATCCATCCACGCAAAGAACCCTATTATTTTCTCCAAAAAAGTATGTGAATAGAAGATGTTCAGGATTTCTCACTAATTCCATTCTGTCCTCCATCCAATAAACTATGAAAATCCTATTCCCAATTAATTCACAATCCTAAAATGAATTCACAGCTTGTAATACCGAAACAAAATTATTTTATTCAAAAGAATGGCATAAGGTAGTTAAGCCAGTAAGTGGAGTCGCATATATGTAACATGGGGAACAGAACATGTTGGTTTATAAGACATAAGTCACAAGGACAACTCAGTACCAGTGTATCTCCAAGTTTTTGGGACAGGGGGGTATGGGGATGTAGTTACCGGGATGGCAAAAAATTTCAAAATTTTTGAGGATGGTGGGGAGATATTAAAAACCTAAAACAAACTAAAAGTAGTAGAAATTTTAAAAAGTAAATACAAGTGCTGAATTTACAATGTCAATCCTCCTCTTTAACTTTTTAGGGTTTTAAGCATTATATGCCATAAAAAGTTAGCATTTCTTTTATATACTAAATAGATCTGGCTGTACAGTCTGGGAAAAATGGAAATCCCCTACAAAGTCTCCAAGACCCTTGAACATTCGGGATGCTAGGGAAATCACCCACGTCCCAGGGATGTGTAACCGTGAAATGCTGCAAATTGCATGGTATGCAATAGAAACTCATTTGGCTTCACTGCTGCACTAGTCCAAGCCATAATTTTTTGAACAATGTTTCTTTTGGATTTTGACAAGGTATGACTATGGACTCAAAGGTACTCCTATACTTATTAGACACCTACGTTCAAAGAATGGTTTGGGAAATTTCAATCTTTGGTGAGTATGTAATTCTGTGATATAGGGAATTCTATTGTCAAAGCCCATTAGTCCACCTCTAGATAGCCTACAGACTACAGAGAGGTTTACATGAAATGTTCATGGCAGTTACAGAGAGGGTTTACAAAAAGTGCTGCTAGTTTGCTGCACAAAGGAATGCAAAAGGTAGCATAAGAATAGAAAGCACACGATTCACTTGTACTGAAACATAGATTCACAAAGTTTATCCTGGAAATGGAGATGGAGGATGTATATTTAGTATCAACATCATCTTGACATGATAAATGACAGTAACAAGAACATAAAATAAAATATAATGGAAGCTGTTTTATATGGGCTTAAACTGGTGGAAACTAAAAACTTGAAATTCAATAAAGAATGATCTTAAGTACTATACGATTTGAAACTAGTATAATCACATTGAGGGCTGGGACGAAGCAGAGAGACAAATGAATGATTTGCCATCTAAACTTCTTGACCAGAAATGAATAGATTTCCCCATACCTGCTGTAAGCTCGCCATTGAAGAGTGGTATAGTAGGATTTGAGAAAAGTCTCGGACAAGAAAACTCTTCTCTACTCCCACATATCAGTCTCTGGTTTACATGTACAGGCAAGGTAGAAAATAAACGGTATTGTAAATTCAAAATGCTCATTCATATGATTTATCTTTAATTGCTAAAAAAGAACCAATCAAGAATATTTTTTTAATCCTAATTTATCTGGAAGGTATATCTATGCAAGAATATGCCATGATTTCTTTTCATATATTTATCCAGATTGATGCTCATACAATAAGTTAGTGGATACATTTACTACACAGTCTACCTGGCAGAGAAAAAAGATGGCGACTATCACTTCTATTTTAGGAAAAACAATTAAACTTCATACCAAAACTTGTCAAGAGGGATCAATTTCAGCTTCTTGTAGTCTATCCTCCACCTCCTTTACTGAGACATTCTCAAAATCTGCAACAAGTTCTGGAGCAATATTTTCTAGAGGCTCCCATGTGGGCACATCTATGTCTGTCCATTTCACCAAATATTCTGACACTCCATTCTCTTCTCTCTTCTCCAAAATCTTCTCAGCTATCCCATATTCCAACCCTGCCTCATAATCCTGCACCAAGTCTTCCCCAATGGATTCTGCAGCCAACCACTCCTCGGAGGAATTATCCTTCCATTTCACCAAATACTCTGCTGTTCCTCCTGCCCCTGTGCGCTTGTCAAGAATTTGCTCAACCTCCACATATTCAAAAACGGCATTCTCTAGTTCCTTTATGACACCTTCTAAGGCCAATCGTCTGGCAAACTGAAGAGGATTGGCTTGTGAAGTGTTTGCCAGTAGATCTTGGACAAGTGCCATTGGAGTCCTACCCCTAGAATCCTCTATTTCCAAATTAGCACCGAGTTCGACAAGAGCCCTTACTGCCCCTTGTTTCATATATCCAGAAGCTATATGCAAGGCAGTGAATCCTTCTCTGTCTTGCTTATCAAGGTCTGCACCAGACTTGGCCAATAACCTAATACAGTTCTCAGATCCCAATCCAGCTACAAACAATAACGCTGTTCTCCCATTCTCATCTATACAGTCTACATCCCTCTCCACATCCTCCAAAAGCTCTTTAAGTTTATTCTCATCTGCTTTCTTCACAGCTGTCCACCATGGACCATCATATTCTTCTACAACATCCCTAGCAATATTTTCAGATGGAACCCACGTGGGCCTATGCCCATCCTTCCACTCAATTAAATACTGCATGGTTTCCCCTACAGCCCTGCTCCCAATTATCTTGTTAACTTCCCCAAATGCCTCTTCTTCTTCTTCGTATTCTTCTCTATCTCCTGCATCCCTTATTTCTTCCTGCAACTCACTACCCAAATGTCCATTCTCGGAGAATTGACTAGAACCCTCTCCCTTCAAGGTCACTCCTGCTGTTACGGTCCCTGAGCTGCTACTGTCTTCATCTAAGCCTTTGCATAGGATTGCTCTCTTTGGAGGACTAATTTGTGCTCTGCTATTTGCAGGATAAACGCAATTCCATGGTTTCTGTTTTTTCTTATAACATTTATAGATATTTGGATACCCATTTCTAGCGGTACACAAAAATAAAAGAGAAGAATGAGCATAGGTGAAAAGAGGCCTACCGGGTATGGTTGTTCTGTTCCTGCGAGAAAACTCACTATATAGGCATGGAGTCCGGGTTCTTCCTATACAGCTTCCAACACATGAATGCATTGTTGCTCCCATCCCCAATAATAGAAATTTGCTTTGCGCTTGTTCTCCAACAGATCAGACAATTCCCCGCATTGCTGACAAGGATGGTTTATCCTAATGCTGGTCATCAGTCAGTGACGTAGCTGTCTGAAGAGGGAACAAATGTTAATTACAAAGGAAACCCATATAAACATTTCAACGCAGAAGCAGGCAGCGCATGCCCGTCGCAATGAGCAACCACGGAGATGAGAACTCTCCGCTCATGTATCAATCGGACAGGACAAAATGATATCATTTCAAACCAGATAAGAAATCACATCCTCTTCAATTTTATGATTTAAAGTGAACAATGAGGTTATAGGTGCCATAGAATTTATCCGATTGGTCTATATGTGTGATTTATTTTGGTATGATTGTAGATATTTTATTATAAAGGGTTGTATTTTAATTTGTTGAATATAAATATTGAGGATGATGGTGTGTTTCTTACTATGCCGTTTAAACTTTGTCGAGGTGTAAAAATAAGGGGTGAGGTTAGATTGTGCCCTAATCAACTTTGACAAAATGGATAACCCTCAATTCTTAGCTCGCATTCAAAGAGGTATCAACTTAGATTTGTACTCCCATATCGAGTAGTAAATAAAAAATGTAGATTTGACATAAACTCTCGATTAAAAAGGAAATATATTTTTCCTCAAATTTAATGTTTGCTTCTTTTTTGAGGTTTGATCTCATTTGTATGATTTTGAGATATGATGTTATTTTTGTTCATTTTTATAGTTTGTACATTACTTATGAGATAATATATAAATATATTTTTATCAAAATATTACATTAGTTAATTTTAATAGTCACTTTTTAGTATTGCCAACATTTATGCCTCTGACAATGTTATTGAGTCGATGATGTTTCAAGAATTATTTGTCAATGCATTTTTTAATATATACTAAATGGTGTGATGATTTTACATGATCGAATCCATGAAAGACAAAAGTTGTATTGAATGAGGAGATATAGAAGCATGGTTACATGTATCATAAGAAATGTTTTTTTAATCTTAACCACCATTATCACTTGTCTTCCATTACATCCTAATCTACTTGGTCTTGTTTCAAACAAGGCACCAAAAGGCCTGAAATAGCTAGATAGAGCTATATCTTATTTTCTTACTTTTCTTACTTTTCTTACTTTGATCACTTAGTCAATGTATTTTTGAGTTAGTTTTGTAGAAACATCTATCCATCCACTTTTGTATTAATTGGATCTGTTTACATGTTAATAAATTGAAGTCTCAATTTTATCTTAGCATTGATCATCTCTACCATGAGAAAACTCTGAATCACGTCAAACATAATTGGTATCTAGATTTTGAGACCATCCACTGAACATATTTTGATTGAGTGATTGACACTAACACTTTCTCAAAATGTGTGGTAAACTACCATGTTTAGAAGAAGGGCACAACAAGACACCATTTATGAGTACTGTAGGGTTTCACAAGTGTGTTTGAAAATACTCCTTTCGATGAGAGTCTTCAAGTTCAAGTTACCACTTTTCTTGAAGATGGAAAAATATTATCAAGTCTAAGGAGTTCAACTTCATGCTTTATCCAATGGTTAAAAGTTGGTAACCAAGTCTCCAAAGATTTTTTTCAAGTTTTAACAATATGGTAACATAATTCAAGCTACCAAAGAATCTCATAATCTACAAACTC
Source organism: Sequoia sempervirens (assembly GCA_007258455.2). Taxonomy (NCBI): domain Eukaryota; kingdom Viridiplantae; phylum Streptophyta; class Pinopsida; order Cupressales; family Cupressaceae; genus Sequoia; species Sequoia sempervirens. Next base: position 54,723 of record VDFB02146392.1, on the reverse strand, counting down.
GCTTGCCTAATATCTTGTAATATTTTATTAACCTTTATAGGAGGGAGCTAGTTATGTTTGTGTACATGCAATTTTGAGCCTACTAGAGTAAATTAAAACAATATGCACCTACTCTACTCAAAACATAAGAAAAATTCATGATTAAGCATAAGGGTTAATAAAATATGATGAAAAAATGAAATATTTTACCAAAACCAACCCTTGTTGCACCATGGAATGGTGGTTGAGCTCATGAATGGTTGGATGTGAGTACTCTTACCAACAACCTAAGGTTGTGAGATTATTTGATTGGGGTTAGTATAAATAACACACAACAAGACATGTTTCACAAATGTAAATATGGATTCTTGTTATTGAAAATATGACTAATTACATAACAAAAAATTTAAAAATCAAATAGAGGATGAAATCCTCAATAGGTTGCAACACATTACAGCTTCATTCCCTTTGCTTCTAGCCCCTTCTCCCTCTTTGTAGTTTCAAAAAATTGATACCTCCTTTCTTCCTTTCCTCCCATTTTCATGGATTACCACTTTTTCACCATGATTTCCCTCCTTTGGAAATGTCAAAAATATGCCCTAAATGGGTTATGGTACCTCCAAGTAAAACTTGAGATTTGCAACTTCCCTTCCAAAAATAATGCAACTTCTAGGAGTCACAACTTTTTGAATCAAACACCTGATTGAGTTTATTTTTTAAACTAAAGTACTTGACGTTGCTCAATATGCTGGAAATGTTGTAAATAGCATATTACCAATTATCAAGGCTTGAAAATGTCATTTGAAGCCTCAAAACTCAATTGCAAGGAATTTTATGTGACTTCTAGAAATTTAAATCTTCAATATCTTCCTGTACAGACCTAATCGTGGCTTAAAACTCACCCACAATATGTATTTTTTAATTTTGGAGCTTTGAGTAAAATTTAATGTCCCTACGTGCTCAAATGCAAACTTAATAAATATAAAGACCTTGCTAATTTAGCTCCTTTAGAACTTTTAAGAGGAAATAAGCTTCATTGGTATTTTCCAAACTAAGAAAAAATTAAATAAAATATTTTTTTGGTGATGCAAGATTGCTCTTAAACCTTTATATTCTCTCGCATCAGAGACCAAGGGTAATTTGAGATGTGAACTTGTCACATCTCCAATGCTTGAGGAAGACCAATAAATCAACCTTTACTTTAGACAAGCACAAGAAATCTTTAATAGCTCATCCTTTCCATTTTACCAAATATTCTTCATACTACTTGAAGGATCAGAAAATGGGTTGAATGCTCAAATCCTAAACAACAACCACAAACCATTAGATTTAAGCTATAAAATCCAATCCAAACAATGGAGCATCAATAAGACATAAGTATACCTTCATATGTCAACATTGAATCACCTCCATTTCTCTTATCCTTTTTTTTATTTTGAAGTTTTGTGATGTGGCTCTCAGTTTTATGTGGGCACAAATCACTTAGCTTAAGACAATAGTATTGACAAAAAATTGAAGATTGTGGTTGCAAATGTGAACAAGTGAAGACTAAATTTATAGAAGAGGTTTTCATGATCAACGGACGAGATTGAATTGGTGATCGACGATCAAGATCGAATGAGAGAATGTGTAAGGGAAAGTTTCTTATTTTCAAAATAGAAAAATGGAATAGATAAGTGGAGAGAGAAATAGAAATTAGTAAGAGTTAAGTGGAGAAAATCAGGGAGAGTGGAAGAGTTAAGTTGTGATAATCGGGAAAGATGTAAGAGTTGAGTGGAAGAAAGGGGTAGTTAAGTGGAGAATAAAATAGAGAAACTTTTTTTAAATAAATAAATAAAGTTTATTTATTTTTGATGACATATGAATAATTAATTAAATTAATAATTTAATTAATTATAGAAGGACTTTAGGTTAGAATGATTAAATAAATAAAAATATTCATTTAATCAGAGATAAGATTAGGTTAGGAATTAAATAATTAAAAATAATTATTTAATTGAAGAAATGACAAGAAAGAAGAATTAGAATAATTAAATAATTAAAATTATTTAATTATAAAAGTGTGAAGAGAAAATAGAATTAGGTTTAGACAAAATTAGGGTTAAACGAACATTTGTTAGAAAATGGTGTTGCAAGCTCAGGATAATTTTTAGTGCCTACATTTTGCCCCTCTTTGAGACAATGTGATTTTTAGCATTGTCTCAAAGAAAATAAATAAATAAATAAATTTAGCTGGTCTTTCCCTAGCTTGCCCCAGTGAAAGCGGGATTATGATGCCCCCTTGAGTAATTTGGTGAAAAATCCAAAAATTGATCTAAATTTGTCGATAAAATGTTTGAAGGTAAGTTGATGCATAGACAATGAAAAAATATATTGGTAGAGAAATTAGGTAAACATTGTCAGTAATAGGAAAACAAAACTAGTGCAAAATGGGGGTCCATTAGAGCACCATAGCCCTATATATAGTCTATTTGTGGTAAAATATGCTCATTTATGTTCATTTCTTGTGATATTTTTAGAGGAGTCTAGTGAGCCTAGAGAGAGCAGTTGTAGAGCTATGGTAGGAATTCCAGAGAGTAGCCACCAAGCAGTGCGAGTGCAAACTTATGGACGACCAACAGGAGCAAGAGACGTGGTATGTACTCGACTTGAACTTTGAAATTTTGTCACTTTTGGCTAGATATAGGGCTCAAAAAGTGAGCAAAAATTTGCACCGTAATTATCATCGTGATTGATCTAATCATCAAATTGTATGATGTAATTACATTTGCATGAAAAGAAATTACATTTTCATGACACATTTACATTTTAGAATCGTAACTATTTTTGCATCGCAATCAATTTGCACAACATAATCAATATTTTGTGATGCATATGAAGAAAATAGCAATGTGATTAAAGTTTAGCACCATAATTGATTTCAGCACTGTAATTGATGTGTGCAATGCATATGACTTATCATGACACATTTGTAGAAAATAGCAACACGTGCATTTTAGTGTCACAAGTGTAATGTGTGTCGCATGTAAAATGATGCATTCGACAAAAATGTGACACAATTGTTAGAATGATGCATTTGTATATTTTAGCAACACAATTGGTTGTGAATGTTAAATAGGCATCATGTGTTGAAAAATTTAGGTTTTAATTTTTTGCATAGGTTGGGATAGAGGTTTTTATTGACCTAGTGTGTTGATTTTAATGCAGGAGAGGTTATTTCCCTTATACACGCATGAGAGTCAGTCGACTTTGATGTCTTTTCAACATCACCTAGATATGGGCAAATAGACCATACTACATGCACTGGGTCTGTACTATATTACTTTAATGCTCAAGATTAGGGCTAATCAATACTTGATCACAACATTGGTGGAGAGGTGGTATTCTAAAACCAACTCATTCCATCTAACTACTAGTGAGGCGATAGTGACCCTCAAGGATGTATGACGCATCCTCTAGATTCTAATCCATGGTGAGAGGGTAGTTTATGATCTAGATTTTGGGTCGGTCATGATGGTGAGATGCTTCGAGATAGAGGACCTTGGGATCGAGGAGTATGAGATCTAATGGGATACCCTAGTGGACTAGTATGAGAGACTTATTGTAGTTATCTGCAGTGTGGTGATGGATGCCTTGGTTTCACACAAGCAAGGAAATGCCTTCCTAATTGGATGGGGATGAGTTTTGGAGGGTATGATGAGATAGGGGTTAGTGTATGCTTGGGGAACCTATGTTTTGGTGATACTTTACTTCTAATTGTGCATGATGTTGTGTATAAAGGCTATTGCTCTATCAAATGTGGGGTTATATTGTTGCATGTCTGGGCATGGGAACACATTGTGATATGTTGACCAGTAATGGACAAAGGATTAGTAGCTAGGCTACCATATGCTTACATATATGCTGAGATTGTGACATAGAGTCATATCAACAATGTTATGTGCTAGCGCCATGAGTTAGATATGTTGGAGGGATTCACATGGAGGTCATACAGATAGTGTTAGACATGGGATGATGACGTAGAGAACCTACTATACTATAGCTAGGCAATATCTAATTGGGCACATAGTCCAATCACAACATATTAGGGTATGTGTAGGATCATCATGGGAAAAATAGGCCCTTAAGTGGCGATAAAATTTAGAAAAATCAGAGTTAGGCAACTTGACATAAAAATTTGAATAAGTTATCTATATTATTTCAAAAATATGTAATAATATAATCTATAGCAAATTGAATGTAGTTTCTAAACTACTAGGTTTTTTTTTTAAATCTATTTGGTGAAAATTTGAAATTTCAATGCAGTAGCACTTAAATTTTAGGGAAATAATAGGAAGTAGGTGTTTGTCTGACCACCCTAACCACAATAAAATGATAATATTTTTTTATAAGATTTTAGATATAAGTAGAGGACTCATGTCCCGATGTGATGCATATATCTTTTGTAATTTTTTTCCAAGTAAATAATTAATTATGAATTTTTTATTACAACTTTTAAAAAATATAAAAACTCGTATGCTTAACCACCTTAACTTGGTCAAAACTTCATGAAATTCAATTTTTTTTAATCCTATAGTATGCGAAGCATAGAATGTGATGCATGTTTCGGACTCAAAAAATGTGATATCGTTTGAAAGCTATAGATGTTTTTCAATCAACCTATCAATCATGACTTTAGTCGTAATTCAAATAGAAAATGAATAATAATTATTTATCAAATTCAAAATAAAGCATAATTTATATTGGTGGAAAGCTAAGAATCTCCTTTAAAAACCCTTTTCGTTTCATCAATTTTGGGTTAAAAAAAAGTCGTCAGCCACATACCCTACACATGCCCATCATATTGCCACTTTTTGGCCCATCATGATCCTACACATACCCATTATTGGTATACATTGTTTCCTTATAGGCTCAAGGATGCACTAGATCCATTATTGGTATACATTGTTTCCTTATAGGCATAAGTGGCAAGACTATAGGCTCAAGTGGCATAGTTGAATGCGGAGAGAGATATGTCAATCATCGGGGCTCAGTGGGTGGAGAGAGATTGGCGAGCTTCATTGAGACTGTTAGTGACTTGATTGCAAATCTAGCACAATAGTTATATCGAGTAGGTTAGGAGACTCGATATTACATAGAGCTATATGAGGATGTTGTACCACTACCATAGAGGGCTCCCAATTATACATAGAATAAATCATAGAGCCGGTCTCATTCAAGGAGGATAGTTAGCACTAGTGGAGTAGAGGGTCCTATGAGGCTACCACAACCACCACCTAGGGAATAGGGAGAGAAGGAGCATGTTGGACCATCTAGGGGTTGACAATATAGGCCATCACCTTCAAAGAGCAGGGGCAACACTGGTTAGCCCAGTTTGATATTATTGTATTAGATACTGATGTATATTTGGACTGAGCCTACGAGCTCCATTTTTTATAGTCATTTGATATTGTACTATAACACTATATTTGTAGATATATATGATATTCATTATTTTGGTGGTGACTATATGATGTGTATATGAGTTTGTATGCATGTGTTCTTATGATATTTATGTTGTGATTCATGATATTCTTATGGTGATTCCTATATGATGTGATGATGTTTATTTCTATATGATGCTTACATTAGCATATTTTGATGATGATGTTATGATTTATGATGTGTGTTATTTATGTATACAATACTTACTTAATATGGATGCAATTGGATTTATGAGATATTGTTATATATGCTAATAATTGTGACATTATTTATAGATGCCTAATATTTTATGGATAATGACATTGGCATGTGCATGGATGCAGGATGATGTGATATGCTATATTAGGATGTGTTTTTAATATAATTTGATTATATGCTTATGATTATGATTATGATTATGACCTAATTTGTATGCAAGATGGATTGATGACATAGTTATGCACATGATATGTTATCTAACGTAAATGCAGGATAATATGGTTTTGCATGCCATAGCACAACATTGGAATGTAGGGTGGACTAATAGAAGAAATGTTAGCTAAAAGAATAGGTTAGTGAGAAGGGAGAAATAATTAGTAAGATGAATAGATTCAGAAATGGAGTGATGAATAAGTCACATTGAGCTTTGAGAAGTGCACAGATATCATCATTAAGCACTTTTATTTTGAAAATGGATGTTGTACACCAAGGTATGGAAGGACCAAGATGCGAAATATTATCCCTTTACATAAATAGACACATTGCAAACAAGGAGTGTCATGAATCATACTAGTGACAATGAAAACTTATCAAAATATGTGAGAGTGACCATAAAGCATGTTGATCTTGATGCAATAAAGCATTAGATGACCTTGTAGTTGAATAGGATTTTTTGATTATGCCCAATGGAACCTTGATCACACATAAGGAACTTAGTTTCCCCAGCCATGTTATCAAGACAAACCACAAACAAAACCCAAAAATAAAAGTTATGGTCCATCCTCTCTCTTCTAATCACTTGTGGATATCCTCAAGTAGCATAGGAATCATGACCAAAGATAAATCAAGTAAAAGATAAGACTCATAAGACCAAATGAGTCAACATCCATTTAGATCATCTTGTCGGAGATGAAGGATTATAGAGATAGTGTCTTGTTTCAAGAATGGTACACCTCGTATAAGATTCCCAGTTTGGTTTTGATAATACAACAACTTGTATAAGACAAAGGATACGTGATGGGGATAAATGATGAATATAAACAATTGATTGGTTAGGCTTGAAGGCTAGTTTGATAGTTTGTATGTTGTTTCATGATTTGTTAAACCCAATGTTTTGAGAGATGTTCTATTTATGCCTAATCAAAGTGCCCATTTTAGCAAGGGAAAATTTATTATGGAAAGTGGATGGATCATGATGGATGTGAAGTTTATTATGAATTGTGGACAACTTATTATGGAAGGTGATTTGTTTAGTGATCATAATGGGAGATGAATGTTATAACATATCCTCTAATGTTGTGACCAATGATTTCCCCTAGTTAGGTAAAGTACCAATTATTATGGAAAGAAATGGGTAGAATAGCTTTACTACAAATGTGCAGGGAAAGAGAGTGACACCAAACATCAACCGATCTCAAGCCATGAGAGGGGTGACAAGTTTTATTATGGGTGTATATGAGGTGGAAAGATATTTATTATGAAGGTGGATATGGAGCGAAAAACTAAATAGAATGATAGTAGATGGAAGAGCAATAGCCTGTTACACATGGTGCATTTTTTCCAGGTTTTCACCATGGTACTTACCCAAAGCACCACTGAAATGGTTTTCACTAGAGGAAAAATTATTTCTCTTTATTATTTTATTTTTTCTATATTTATTTTTTTGATTTTTTTGATGTCACAGATGATACCTGTTTGCCAAGCTTTCATCAAGGTGACAATTTTTTTCTTTTTTTCTTTTTGTATTCTTTTTGTATTTTTTAGATTTTTAGATTTTTTGTATTTTTTCATTTTTTTTTATTTTCTTGTATTTTTTGAATAAATGAGACTTGATGATGTTGCAATCATGGTGGATGCTCTTTAATAATTTGATGACAATGCTAGATGGTATGATATGGATGATGGAGGATGGATTATGCAACAAACTAAGGGATCTAAGGTATGATTCTGGGTGTATGCACTACAAGGGCCTTCATGCTTCACATGAAAAGGATTTTGGGAAACCATTGGTTTAAAGTACATGAAGGGGTTTAAATCAAAGGTCCATCAAGAGACATAACCAAGGGGAATAACATGATGCGATGAATATGTGGATATGGGTGGATTAGGTATAGTGTATGGATTGTATGAAGATGATGAGGATGGAGACTTGGGATCAACAAGATCATTTCTTGATAATTTTCTTTGACAGATTCCCCCAGTTATTTGGGAGGAAGGGGAATGATTGGAGATCAATTTTAGCTTTCTTTTATTTTTGACTTTTATTTTGACTTTTTCCAATAGCTTTTGATTTTGATTTTGACTAGAGGAATTTTCTTTATCTTTTTTTCTTACTTTTGATTTTGGTTCTTCATTTGAAAAAGGCTTTTTTTATTTTTTATTTTTTATTGATAACATTATTATTTTGGGATGATACTTGTTGATCCAAGTCTAGAGTATGGATGGAAGTGGATGAGATGGATGAGGTGGATGGAATGGAAAGGATGTGTGATTCATGGAAAAGCTTGGCAATGCACTTGATGGATTCTTCATGACTATCATTTTTGGCACCTTTAATGTCAAAGGAGGCTTGTACATCCTTAGCGAGTTGACACGAATGCTTAGAAGAGGCAACAGTAGAAGTTGCATACCCTAACTCAAGATGGTAAAAATATTAGGATGGTAGCTCATGGGATGGAGTGGAAGGGAGAGGATCATGAGATGGAAGGATATGATTGTGGATTCCCTCAATAGGATCATGATCAAAACATGGGTTGTCATAGATATCATGATCAAACATGGGATTATCATGGACATGAAAGGATTGAGATAAAGTGGATATGGTAAGGAACAAAGACTCTTTAGGATCCCAAAAGGTTTTCATCCAAGCTTGGTCATTACTAAGTTGATTAGCACCATTCTTAGGAGTCTAAAAATCATTAGAAGCAATAACATCTTCACCCACAAGCAACTTAGTACTATGGGTGTCCAATCTTAATGATTGATATCCAAGACCTTTATTTTTAGGAAAACATTTAGGTTGAATCACCTCTATGATTCCATGCTTTAGTGATCCCAATCTACTATGACCATCATAAATTTTGTGTTTCATAATGGTGAAGCCTTTACCATATTATTGGATTGGTAATCAATTGAACCTATTTAGTATCTTCTTCATCTTGATATAGCTAGTTAGAGATATCCTTGTCAACAAATTCCTTGTCCAATTCTCCCCACTTAGTAAAAGAGTGGGAGGCTAATATTAAATGATGATCTTTGAGTCCTTTTGAATGGGACATGGTTTTCCATAAGACTTAGGAGAAGTAGACAACTTGTTAATGCAAAAGGATTATTTCATGTTGTATTCATTATATCCTTTGTCTTGGATCTAGACCCTATGTTTAGGAAAGGATATGGAAGGTGTTGAGTGTCCAAGATACTGAGAGGGGGGTGAATCAATATCTTCTTAAACTTATTGAACAAATACCATCCAATAACTCTGATGCATATAACAGTGAAGATAAATAAGAGCATTAACAAAACATGAAATCATAAAACACATGAACACCAAGATTTTTATGTGGAAAACCAAAAATGAGAAAAACTACGGTGAGTGTTAGCTCACAATATAGCATAACCAGTTATAAGATATTACAAAAATGGGGTGGCTCATTGTGAGGACTCACTATCCAAAATAGAGGCTCACTACCTACATAATTACAATGACAAAATGGCTTACAACTAGAAAATGAACTGATAATGTACACCTAACAAGTGTTGATTCAGTTCCAATGAAGCTCAGTAAACTGACTTGACACACTTCATCATATTCACACTTATTCACATTTGCATTCACAACTACATCATCTATATATCAATCTTCAAAAATTGACCAATATATATATACCTGATCCATCCACAAGCATCAATTAGGTTGGCCTAATTAGATACAACTCTTATTCATCAAAAATACTAATTATCAGCTTTAGGTTTTCAAAAAATATTTCCAAAAAACAATTCAAATGCTTAACACGCTACATCATGTTAGCATGGACCTAAGATAGGTCACACATATATCTGCAAAACAAAGTTAATTCACCATTACATCATCTATCCATTAGGTCGGCCTAAGATAGACCTAATAGAAAAATTGCAATTAAAAGAATAATGTCGATACACCATACGAGCATCTAAATACGTGAGATTTTGAATGTACATACTTCCAACATCCATATACCAACTTCCAAAACCACAAGCAACAATAATCAACAAAAAATGATTGCAGACCAAAATATCGAAGGATGTAAGCTTCATACTAGTTCAAATACCAGTCCATAATACTGGATCAAATTTAGACTTAATCTTGCAATTGCAACTCATATAACATGGTGACATCAATGGCAACACAAAACAACAAAATGAGATGTTCTTCTTCATTCTTCCAACAATCTCCCCCTTTGTCATTAATGGCAACATGTGCCAATTTTTTTTTACAAGACCTCTTATTTACAACACTTCTTCCCCTATCACCAGTATTTCATCACTCTTCACTCCACCTTTGACATCAAGTACAAAGGGTGGCACAACAGAAAATATGAAAACAAGAAAAAAAAACATTAACCAGAGGATGGCGAGCCTTGAAGCTCCTTAAGAATACCTTGTCATGTAGATTTACCATTCTACCAACTTTTCTTTGCAGCAATCAACATCCTTGTTGTGCCCTTAGCACACACATGCCTCGTTTAGAATAGTGACCCTCTCTTTCCTTTGTCTTGCTGAGTCATTTTGTTGTCGCCTCATTTTGTGTGCCCCCTGTTTGGTGTCCCAAATGGTCAATAAATCTCAAAGGAGTCATCTCAAGTCGACCATGTTTAACCCCCTCAAATTTTTCTAAGTCCTATGTCTTTGTTGAAACCCCTTGGCAGTTTGCCTCTACCTTTCATACCGGTGTCCTTGGAGCTTTGCAGGTGCACCCTCGCGGGTTGCCTCTAGCGAATTTCCCTATTGCATTCACTATGCCAAATGGACGAAGGACCCCATCCTTTCGTGGCCTGGGACCTGCCACTTTGATTGTCGTTTCCCCATGTTTCTAATGAATAAGTCTTAATGGCCATCCGTCCCATCAGGCCCACCCTTCTGGATTTCCCCTATCGAACTTTTGTCGCATCTTCATTGTCCTTTACGACTTTTGTCTGGTAGCTTTCCGTTGCCCAGAGTCTGACTCCTCCAACGCCATCCATTTTGTGATAAGCAGTCTAACGACAATCATTCGACGACCATCCACCCATCAGGCTTCGGCCCTCCCGCAGTAATTTTCAAACTTCAAAACACATACCTTTCGATATGTCGTACATGCATTTAATGGCTGGCATTTAATGCCATATTTTCTATAAATAGACAAGTCTAAACTATCATTTTCACTAGCTAGTTTGTCAAAATGAATCAGAGAGCTCTTTGAATGCATAGCCTCAGAGCTCGACGAACACCATCATCATTCCAACATGTTTTTCTGTTGATTTGACTGCCTCCTTCATTGGGTTCTTGAGGTGAGTTCTCTACCCACGCTCTCCTTTGTGTTTTTCTTGATTTGTTGCAAACTGATGGATTAAAAGGAGAAAAATACACATGAATTAGATAGAAAAAAGTGAGTCACCCAAAACCCATGTAATAGAAATTGAAAAAACCTCATAAATCACCACTATAACGGTTGCAGAACCTCAACCCATTGGTATCGTTCTTCGGCCAGGGAATTCACAACCTGTGGACTCGCCGATTCACAGTGCCATTGCTTGCATGTGAAAATGAAACAAACTTTCAAACAACGATCCTTGCTATCGGGTTTGCCATCGTGGGAGGACTCTACCCTCTAGCCATCAAAGCTTTACAAAAAATATGAGCTAAACTAGGTCAATCTAGGTTGCCCCGGCCTGCGCCTATGAGACTTCATCCTCAAAGTGCCACTCATAGTCCGTTGATTCCAAACAAAGGCTTAACCTCGACCTTCCGATGCTTCGAGCCTTGCTCCCTCACTTTCTGAGCAACATTGATGACCTTAGAAAAAAAGTGACCATATACCAAGTGCCTTGCAGGTCTTGACTCATGGACCTCCGCCCATAGGCCGTTGTGGTAACATCACTATTTCTTACGGCTTCCAAGAAGCAACCTCCCGCCCTTCGGGTTGCGCGCATCCAACGACTGTCTAAAATGCAAAGACAAAACTACCAAGTACTCAACCTTCCTCGGACCCCTAGCATTAGACCTCCATTGTCAAAATTTTGCCTCGTCCCAGCTGTTTTGAAGGGAGAACCGCTCCCATGCTTTCGTTGCCCGAGGCCCAATCCTCTGTTTTCCTATGAGCTTCCCAAAGCAAAACAAAGAAACATGGAGGCCAAGTCCTTGGTCAAGCCCAATCCTTCAGGTTGCCCCTGTCGGACTTCCGCGTGTATGCCACTGTTTCAAACGGAAATCTCCTCACGGACTTCTGCCTCCTCCGACCTGAATGCCTAAGCTATGAAATGAGATATTGATCGCCCTCCGGACCCGTGGGTCCCGCTCGGTAGAACTCCGCCCCCAGAATGCCATCTCACCAAGGCCATTCCAAACAACAAACCTCAAATGGTGAACCCTCCTCCTAGTTCTAAGTGCTCAAAAAGTGATATAAATGCCCTCTAATCAGCAAATCGACTTTGAACCACATGTTAAAATAGGCCATTCCCCTTGATGGACTCCTCAAAGTGGCCAAATCTAAATGTGGGTCGAGGTAGGTGAACCACCGTGACCTGATTGTCGTACCCTTGCAATAATTCTAAAAGGTTATCTGACTAGGGAAGACCGACCCCTGGGGCCCGAATCATCCAAACTCCCTCCTGTGAATTGCTAATGTTAATCTGGATTATATGTTAGATTCCTCAATTGTTGATTTATCCAATCTAATTTCGTTTGTAGGGGTTTGACTAACATTTCTATGTTTTCGTGTTTGAATATGCTCACCTCCCTTTGTCCCGTAGGATATATGGAATCAGGTGTAGGACCTTCGGGGGCAGTCGTAGAGAAGGAAAATGGAAAGAAAATAGACAAAGCACCCATGGAAAAGAAGATAAGGACTAGATGAAATATTACTTCTAAGGGGAACCCCTAAAATACAAGGTCACCTCAACTTGGAAGGATGCAACAAATAAAAATATTGAACAAGTGGATATCGACGAATTCAAGCAAAGAGTCTAAATCAACCCCAAAACTAAGAATGCGTGAAACATCAAAGGCAGTGGAATAGCTAAGGTTGTGGTCTGCACTCCTACCCTCATTTCCCCTGAACTGGTGATGGCCTGCAAGGAGGCCTATCAAGAGGAAACCAGAACTATAGTGGACAAGGATGGAAATGTTTTGGTTGAGATGTCCAATAAGGCAATAACAAAGACTTTCCATATCCCTACCTTCGGGGAGATGGTGCTTCTAACCATAAGTGATGGAAAAGCTATGTGGGATGAAGATCCCCTTAAATGTAAAAGGGTTTATAATCAGTATTGGCTAAAGGAAAAGAGGGGTAGTGCTGCAAAGGTTACCCAGGAGCTCTTTCGCAATGACTTTTATGAAGACTACCATGATTTGGTGACCCTACTAAATAGAGTAATGGGCCTTCCAACTGCAGCCTACTTCCAAGAATGGATGCTATACTTCGTCGAAGAGATTCTCCATGGAGAAACCAAGTTATACTAGGGCAGGATAACTAGTGACTGCTTCCACAAGAAATTCATGGCCATAAAGAAAACCTTTAAGTTTTACATGACATCCTAGCTGGTCTATTCACTGGCTGAATAGGTACAATACAAAGGTTTGTTCAGAGCTCTAGATGAGGAACCGGGTAGGGAGCTAAAAGTATATGATAAATACCCTCAGTTACAATTCAGAAACTTCAAGAGGGATTATTGTAGGTTCAATGACACTTTCATAGGTCATATCATTAGATTGCTCGAGGGTGACTTTGAGAGGAGAGTCTCTCACAGTGCCAATGTGTTTTTGAAATAGTTTTCCTTTCTATTTATCCAATACCCAAGGTTCATGTATATTTGTGTAGAAAGGATTTTCAAAAAGATCCTCCAAGTTGCTCAGGTATCCCAATGACCAGATCATATTATTAGAGCTCTCTCGATAGCTATGGCATGTGCACACCCTTTTTAGAAGCAAACACAGGGCAGGGATTCCTTATCCCCTTTCCTTCGGTCAAGGGCTATATGAACTATATACCTCTCAGTGTGCCAACAATTCAAAGAAGGAATTGGCTAAATACCATTTCAGACTCCACACTGCCTGACTACGGATGGATCCCTACGGCCATATCAAGAAGGAACTTGGACCCAAGTACGCCCATCTACACAGCATCGAAGACTTTTGGGATAATTTCAAGGATGATAATGAGGTGCGCATGAGGCACTATATGTAGATGATTGCATATTTCATAAAAAGAGTCAATCTTTTCCCCGTATCAGATCAAGTGGAGAAGGATGGAAGCATAGTCATGGATCCTCGGTACGACGTAGTTTCCAATCTCCCACTACCACTGATTGACTAGGATGAGCAGGAGGTCAACAACCTTGACATTTTAACCAAGCCCGTCGAGGCTCAAAGAAAAGAATGGATTGATGGGTGAGTTTCCCAATTGAAGCAACAAGGGGTCACTTTGACCTATGAGGGATTGGAGAGTGAGCCAGTGAGTGAAACAAACAATGGGATGGTTGCTACCCCATCAGGAGAAACTTCAAAATACCCTCCAGCTACTAGGTCAAGGAAAAGAAAAGAGATTGAGGAGCAGTAACCCAATCCCAAGGTATATGCCAAAAAGGCCTCAGAGGGTGAACCTTCCAAGAAACACAAAAGATCAGGCAGTTTCATAGAGATGCATGTTATTCAAGAAGATCCGCTCCATGAGGAAGAGGAAACAGAGGTTAAGCAACCAAAATATCCATTTGTTGCCTCTGCTACTGCTACCCCTCTACCTACTTCTCAGGCCATGGTAGCTACTTCCCCACGTGCGGTGGATATCCCGGTCCACCTTGCTTCTTCCTCACCTACTAGGTAGGTTGTAATGATCGACTCTTCTTCTGCCACCACCTCTCCCCTCTTTTCCACTTCCATGTCCCCAACCACATCTCTTTCATTAGTGACAACAACAAGGACAATACCCACACTCTCACTTCCAGAGGCCTTCTCGCGACACATGCAAAATGTTCCCATTGAAATTTTTGAGGTTTTGATGAATCCGACCATCCAAGCTACCCTGGCGCAGGTTCTAGCCAACATTCTTGCCTCAAATCCTCCAATTGAACCACTAGATATGAAAGCCATGATGAAAATATCAGAGGAGTTGGAAAGGTAGGAAAGGAAATGACAAGGGTATTGGAGGAGGAAGCGGACGATTACCATGAACACCCAGAGCACCAGCACTTGCAAATTGATAAGGTGGTCCGCGAAGGAGAAGAAACAGGGTCTTCCAAGAGTGATGAAGAAGATGCCAACACTAAATACATTGTGGAGAATTTCGACGCATACCTCGAGGAAGAGTTGGCTCGACAATTGAAGGATTTTGGAGAGGAAGTAGAAAATCCACCTTCCAAAGAAGAAAGGGAGCCAAGTGATAAAAATGGAGGAAGATTCTAAGCCTCCAACTGGAGAACAGAAAGAAGGCTCCAAACCTGATGAAGAAATGTCTCTCTTGGCAGAACAAGAAAGACAAGAAAAGAAAGAGCAATATGCACCACCTTGGCATGAGGAAGAAGAAAGTAAAGAGGAAGAGTCTGAAATGGGTAAGCCTGAGATGGATTCTCATGGAGAGGAGCATCCTGAGGAATATGAGCATGAGGCTAAAGAAGAGGAGAAGACCTACAGAGAAGAGGACAACCCCAAGAAGCATACACCCACCAAGTCCTTGATCAAAGACACAGTGTTCATTCGAGACTCTGATGGAGAAGAAGGGGAAGACATGAGAACAATGCAAGAAGCCTCAAATGACAAAGAGATTGAAGTCAGAGGGAACGAAGAGGAAGGTGATCATGAATCACCCAAAGAAGAATCTCAGATGCCCGAGTGGCTAGAGAAGCAACTAGAAGAAGATGTCTACCTCAAAAGATCCAAAAGCAAGATTGGAGGCCATATTGGCCTGAGCTCATATCAACACCAAGAAAGAAAAGAAGCCTAAAATTAGATCCAAGCTAACATGGATGCCTATAGATCTAGAACTGTGCAAGTAACCACACTGGTGGTGGGAGAAGAAGGAATAAGCTACAACGTCTCCACCATCAGCCTGGGGATAGCTTCTAGAGAGTAGAAAATAGATCATCTCCAAGAGTATGTTTCCATAGTGGTGCATCTGATGCAAAAGGATAAGATCTCTAAGGAATAACTTAAGGCATAGGTGGTTGATTTGATAGCCTATATCCAACAATGGTCATCTATGAAAGAGTTTCCCATGACATCCTCAGCTCCGTCACAACTATTGTCCAAAGAGAAAATTGAAAAGCTTGAGAAAAGGAAGAACTGGACTGAAACCACAGAGGATTGATTTTGACAAGTCCTGTATGTTAGAAACATGGGTATTAATCATGTTGTCAAGACAACAAATAAGTCCTTGGAAGTCCAAGGACACCTAGAAGGCACAAGGAAGTTCTACACTGACTTCCCAAGGATATATGGGTCCACTTATCCTAAATTTGAGGCCATCCTCAAGCTGCCTCAAAAAACATGGGCAAAGGAGGTTGCATTCATGGAGCATGATCACTAGCTGGTGGATATGTGGAAGATGGACTTCGACCACAAAAAGGAGATATTGGAACAAGTGCTCCGCAAGGTGGAGCTTGACATTGATTGGGAAAAAGATGTTTGGATTGATTTTGTTCAGTATTTGAAGTTAATGACAGGTTATGACATGCCCGCCATTGAGATTGATCCAGAAAAGATAAAGCCTCATTTCTGGAAGAAGATGGAAGATGGAATGATAGGTGAGCTCACCACAGATTTCATGAGTTTTTCTGCTCGAGCTTTTTCCCAATCTGAATAGGTCAGGGAAAACACTTCCAAGTATGATGGAGATTGGGATACGCTCACAAAATGATTCAAGTAGTGGAGCTACCAAGTGCTCCAATCCAACATAATGGAGGTAGATAAACTTCAAGCATTGATCAACAATCTTATGGAGTATGCCACTTAAAAGAAGTAGGAAGGAAACCCAATTATTGATGATAAAATCCTCACAGAATAGTTGCAGTAAAGGGAATCAACTAGAAGACAAAGTACTATAGTTCTGCCACAAGAGGACAAAATAGGGAAAATGACAAAGATGTAATTTTAAATTGTAATATATTTGGGGGTGGGTGAAACCCTAGTTTGTAGTGAATCTTGGCCACACAATGCAAATCAATCTTGGCCATTCATTTTGCTTTTTGAACACTATAAATAGGGGGTCTCCTATCATTTTCAAGAGAGAGTTGAGTTGTTGTAAAGGCATGTTGTAGAAATTTTAATAGAAGTTCATTGGCTTTTGGTGAACTATTGAGTTTCTAAATTGCATGTTACATGGTTCATCTCCCATAGTTAGATTATTTAGATAGATTTACTTTGCTATAATTTATGGTTTTAGATCACTTTGGTAGATTAATTAATGTTGTTCAATGGTTGTGTAGATTTTTGCTATGTTGATGCCTTTCCTATCCATACTTTTTGTTGTTTGCTAATGGTGAATAGTTGTGTAAAGTTAGTCTGGGCATAAACTAAAGCTGCCCCAAAGTTCTACCTTTTATTCATGCATTTTTATGGTGAATGAATGGTTGAATATTTGCAGTCTTTAAAAGCTTGCACAAGTTTCATGATACTGTGAGTTAATCTAGTTAAGTAATATTTTGTTCTGAGAAAGTTGTCCACAATAGAACCTTCCATGATCACTGTTCACTGCTAGTTTCATATCTAGAAACCTCTTCTCTTCCCTACCCTTTTCCTTTTTTTTAATATATAACCTATGCTAAGGTCCATTGCACATTGAAAAGCCAAATATTAAGATAAAATAAGAGTTTATGATTGTTGTTCGAACCTACAACAAACTGCACTCTAACTTCCCATCTTAGGAACTCCATTTCAAGATTCATCTCGCATCCAGCCAAAACTATGTAAGTCTGCCCTATGATTAACATCAAAATCACATCAAATATCAACTAAGAAATCCCATGCACATCATGACCTAACACCTGAGAGACCTTGGGGTAGTGATTAGTAACTTTCTTGTGAATTTCTACCTTTCAAGAGAGGTAGTGCGCCTATGCAATGCTTGTGTTGAGAAAGTGCTAAAACACCCATCAAAAATCCTGTTTAGGGATTCCAGATCCATTAGACTTTCCTTTGCTTCATCCAAAGTACCAAGAGTCAGATTTATCTTTTCAAGTTCCTCTGTACTTTCCAAAGCATTGACAACTGGGGTGTACTCCATTCTCACAAGATCACCTAACTGATCAAATTTCTTAATGATTTCTTCCTTTTGCTTCTGTAAAATAAAGAATTTAACTCTATGAGTCGAGATAGCATTTCAAGTTGATTTCTCTTTATCCTTGGATGCATTGTAGGTACTAGAGACCGTAGTCAACTGGGACTTAATGGAGTCCATAACATTTTTAATAATCCGAGTGGCATCTGACCACTTCAAGCAAAAAGAAAAAATAGCATTAGCTCCAGTCTCACAAATTTGCATAGATTCCATATTTTTCTCAACATTAGTGTGTGCCAAAGCACACTTTTCATGTAATGCTAATAACCTTTTTGTTGGTGTAATTAATTATTTAATTACACTTTAGCATAAGTTTACTTAGGCATATTTTATTTCCTAAGTTAATTCTTATTCTTATCTTATTGAGTTGTCTTTTTGCTCAAGATAAGATTAGGGTTGTTTTTTCTTGCTTTATTGCATCATTTCCTTTTTGAAGGCTTTTGTATTATTTGTAAAACAATTACATTCAATAATCATTATGCTGATTTTTACTTGCACAAATTTGCTTTGAGGGTTTACAGAACATCTCTTCTTTTTTGTTCTGAATATCTGTTGCATGTGATAGGTGATTGCTTGCAAGTGATTCTTGGGGACTATGAAGTTGGTTTTTCAACTTCTACATGGTATCAGAGCTCCAAACCTGTCGCTTCATGTTCGTGATCTGAAGATATTCTCTCACAACGTCTTTTTTTGTGCAAGGGTTTCAGCTAGGAGTTTCTTCTATGGATCTAGGGGTAGCTGAATTTTTGAAGCATTTTGGGCTTGAACAGACGTCACCATCGCGATCAGAGCATCCAAAAACCCTAGAAACGCCTTTCATTCGTCGATTTAGGCGAAAGTTGAAAAAAAGGAAAAAAATAGCCCCAAGGCCGTACGACCCTAGGGCACGAACTCCAAGGAAAAAAATAAAACAAAAAAAATCAAAGGTTTTTCAAAAGATTTTGCGCGGCCAGTCTTAAAAAGGAGCGCCACCCTAGCACCTCCAAGTTAATTCACCAAGGTGCACGCCACCATCGGCCTCCACCGCCCCGCCACCCCAGACATCACCACCACCAGTGGCAGTGAACTCCTGCACCCACCACTCCGCTGGCTCGCCTCCCACTGGCCACCTCTTCGCGCTTGTTATTAGCCCCCGCGGGCTTTGAACCTCCCGCCAGGGTCCTTTGGAGGACCGGACCAGAGTTCTTTCCCCCTCGCCGCTCAGCAGACACCGGGTCACATCCATGACCAGAGCTGAGCTCAAACCCATCGGCGAGATTTTATCTATTGCGGTCGTATGTAAGACCAAGGGCCAGAGCTAGGTTGAACTTTTGCCCCTGTTTAGTATTAAAAGTTCCATTTTCGTGGATTTTTTACATTTGCTCATAACTTTTGCAAACAAAGGTATTTTTTTGAAAATAAATAGTCGTCGGAAAGCTAATTTCAAGCCCGATCTAATGGTGGTGGTTTTATTTTTTGATTTTTCAATTTTGATGCCTTTTTCGCCTGTCAAAGCCGAAGTTGTTATTTTCACTCTGAAGGGCATATCTTTTGCCTCGTTTATTAGTTTTTCGAAAACAAATAGGCATCGGAAAGCTGCTTCCGACCTCTTCTCAAATCTTAGACCTGATTTTTATAGAATTTTCTCTAGGTATCTAATTTTTTATCAGAACTCAGCGTTTGTTTTGTGAGTTATTTTCTTGGGAAACGTGCAATCAGGGGCTTTTTTTGAGATCAAAGAGGAATATTTTTTTTATTTGAGAGTATATATTTCTGTTTTCTATCATGGATACACATAACATTTATCTCCTTACTCCATTCAACTATTTTGGTTGGAAAAAACAAATGGAGATTCATTTGAAACACAAAGGGTTGTATAGGGTAACCATGGGTACAAAAATTGAACCTACAGGTGCTACTAAAAAGAGAAAGTGGTTTAATAGGTGTGATGAAGCTTATGGTACATTATGTTTGTCACTTTCATCTGACCTTCTTTTTCACATTGAGTCTTGCACTACACCCAATGAGATCTAGACCACTTTAGAGTCTTTGTTTGGGAAGCAGGATACTATGAGAGGGTTTTAGTTAGAGAATGAGCTTATTGGCTTAAATCCTAGGGATTTTGATAGCATCCAGGAGTTTTTCACCAAACTCAAGTCTCTTAGATTACAATTTTCATAGTGTGGTGTTTAGAAAGAAGACTCTCAGTTGATATTGTCCATTCTTTCTAAGCTTGGACCAAATTATTCAATTTTAGTATCTACCTTTTATGCCACTAGGGATACACTTGGTATGAGATTCACTATGCCATCTCTTGATGAATTTTCTTCATCTCTCACTCAAGAGCAAGCTAAGTTAGCTAGCATGGGCATAGTGAAACCTTCTTCCTCATCACAGACACTTATTGCATCACATGAGCCTAGAGATCAGAAGGCTTCTATAGGAAAAAGAAAGAAATAGAAACAAAAGGATTCCAAACCTCATGAGCAGAAAAATGAGTCCTCAGATTCATCCTACTCTTCTAAGGGGAAATCATTTAGGAAGGAGAAGGGTCCATGTGCATATTGCAAGAGGGAAGGATATGCAAAACATAATTGTTACAAGAAGGGCATTGATGAGCTGAAACATCTTCGTCAGAAACATCAGATTGATTTGTCTTCTAGGATGTTTGCATCATCTTCTTCTTCTCATTCTTCTTC
>VDFB02146392.1:0-33782 GCA_007258455.2 Sequoia sempervirens | reverse complement strand
TCTAATTACCATTTGATGGTTTTAGGTTTTGTATCTCCTGTATATCAGGTGCTTAAGATGGATAATATGTTTTTAATGTTTTGTAGATATTGTTAAGCTATCAAAATTCTTTTAGATCTCTTATTGGTGATACTCATGTGAAGGCTTGCTTTGCAAGTGTATTGTAAACAAAATTTACTAAATAATATATTGAGCTACTTTGAATGTCCTTTTCAAGGTCTTTCAAGCACATTTATACAAGAAAGAAGCAGCTTGAATGAGCATTGAATAATTGATAGATGCATAAAGAGAGGAAGTAAGACATCATCAAGGGAATAAAATGATATAGAAAAACATGTTAAACCTAGGGTAGAAATGATAGTTGAATAGATCAAAGAAAAATGAGACAATGTATGATGAGATGATAACAAATAATCTACAAAAATTTTAGAGGAGAAATATTGACTAATGGAAATATTATAAATAAATATATATTTAGATCAACTCACTAAGACAATAAGATAACTACAAGAATTCAACTATGAATTAGTTCAAAGACATCATCAATTTCATGTTAATAATCTAGTTCATTCTAAAGAGATGTATTCTATTTTTTGGGAAATGTGTCTCAAACTTACTCCTAATGTTCATATTATAAAAGGTGAAGTTATTTCTAGGCTATAAGCTTAAATTTTGGCCAAAATAAAAAGTTTGGTTGCTCGATACAACCTACAATGGTGTCTATTATGTAGATCTCTTCAAGTACTTCATTTAAAAAAAAAGTGAACCTAATCAACGAATTGAATAAAAGTTTGACTCTCAAAAGTTTTCTTAGGAAATGTAAAAAATTGTTGGATGCATAAAAGATTTGTAGAGGTGAGTTACATTTGTTGACCAACTTACGATATATATTATGACACATCATGTCATATTTGATTAGGAGATAATTTGGGTGACATTTTTGGGTGATTTTATTTCATGGGTTTCTAATTACCATTTGATAGTTTTAGGTTTTGTATCTCCTATACATTAGGTGCTTGCGATAGAGGTTGTGAGTAGAGTTTTATAGACACTATAAAGTTTTAATATTTCCTTAAGATCTATAGTTGGTGATACTCCTATGAAGGCTTTCTCTACAAGTGTATTGTAATCATGGTTTATTGAATAATATATTGAGCTTCTTTGGAATGTCCAAGGTCTTTCTTTTAAAAGGGTTTTTCCATGTACATCTATATTATGGTATTTATTATTTATTTTCTATTTAAATGTGTTTTCTATTTTTTTGTAATTGTTAGACCAAAATTTGTATAACACTTTCATTTGAATATTAGTGTGGGAAATGTTTCTACATACCTTTTTTCTTTCACTATTACAATAGATAGTGTGCTACAAATGCTATATATATAGTTTAGAATGCAATGAATGTTGATACTGAAAATGATGTAGAAAACAACATTTTACAAGAGGAGTTAACATCCCAACTAAGAAG
This sequence comes from Sequoia sempervirens, assembly GCA_007258455.2. Classification (NCBI taxonomy): domain Eukaryota; kingdom Viridiplantae; phylum Streptophyta; class Pinopsida; order Cupressales; family Cupressaceae; genus Sequoia; species Sequoia sempervirens. Next base: position 32,314 of record VDFB02146392.1, on the reverse strand, counting down.
GCATAGATTAAAGAGAAGGACAAAAAATAAAAGAAATAAACATACACTTAATCACAATACAAATGTTGAGATTGATTTGAAAACTTCACAAATAGTATTGACATGGACTAGATAAACTTTCTTTAATGATCAAGTGTTGTATTTTTCAAGAAAGTTGTCCTACAATGAAGGTTCCTTGATCACCTAAATGCCTTATTTGCAACAAATGTCAAAAAAAGAAAAGAAAAAAAAGAATTAGCACCATTTTTTAGCATTAAACAACATGAATCCTAGTCCAAAACTACCAAAACTTGTAAATTTGATACTAATTGAAGAAATGTTGATAGCCCATGTCAAACCAATACTTCAAGTTACACATGCAGTTGGAGACCTTAATATATAAATATAAAAGATATTTATGAGTTTTCCACAAGAAAGAAAACAAATAGCTAACATTTTTGTCATATCAAATGAAGGATTAATAAATTTCTATTTTTTGAAGAAAGGATCAATATGTAACACATTATAACCTATGGTTAATGAAGGGGTATACAAAGAACTCATATACAAAATAGAATTAGGAAAGTTCTATAGAGATGTCCAGATCGATGGCAATACTCTAAGTTAACTTACATTCAATTTTGATAAAAAAATATTTCTATCAATTGAACTTGAAAACATTTTTGATCAATTAAAACTTTGTCCATATGAAATTTGATTTTGATGTAAATGAATACATATTTAGATAAATATTTATAAAATATCTACACTAATTAAAATTTTATTTTTATTAAAACTAATCATACTAACACATTATATTAAGAATCATTATCATCTACTTAAAAACTAAAACATAACTGACATATACTTTTAAGAAACTAAAACTATAAAATAATTTTTAAGAAAATAAAATAATTAAATAAAATAAAAAATAAAATCAATAATATAAATAAATTAAAAAATATATATATTTAAAATATCAATAATAATCTTTTAAATAATCAGAAGAGCATTCATGACATTCACAACTGTCATAAGGTGTAAGAGATTCTATGACAACATATGACAACTATTATTATCTTGTAAGTTCCTATTCTTGGTTCTAGGCGCCTATATTGGGAAGATGCCTATGACAAGTGTAAGGGAATATGTAAGCAGATAATTTTGGTGTATCCCAAGATAGAAATATTGGATTTTATCCATCTCCCACGAATTCCTTTGGTGGGTACTCATTTTGTATAAATATGAGACTTGAGAGTGAAGTTTATGAGAGGGAGAGAGATAGTAACAAGAGTAATAGGGTGCTGCAGGATTGAAGACTCAAGAGGAGATTGGAAGTGGATGTATTGTAATCTTGTTTGAAGATAATACAACTTGGGTCTCTCTTCTTGGTGGAGTTTTTTCCCGCAAGGGTTTCTCCACGTAAACACTGTGTTATGAGTTTATTCTTTTGTTCCATTGCTACCTTGTGTTGTGAAATCTTGCATTCTTATGTTGCTGATTTGTGCCTCTTTGTTGCTGCTATCTTATGGTGATGTTATTGCTGTTATAAGTTCATCTAAGGTGGTTTTATCAAGCATGTTAGAGTGGCTGATTTTAGCATCATAAAGAAGTTGAATCTCTTCATGGTATTTCAAGGATTAAGAAAAGCTATTTACAGATTTGCATACAATTTTCAGATTTCCATATTGTAGTAGTCAAAGCCTTGTATCTCACCAATTGGTATCATATCTTGGTGATTTGGTGATTAACAATTGGATTAGAGATTGTTCGTTTATTCCAACAATTGGTATCAGAGCTTAAGGTTGTTTCATGGCTTGCATGTGCTCGTATGTACTTGCATGTTTTTGCATGTGAGTTGCATGTACTTGCATGTTGCTTCCATGAGCTTGCATGTGTTTGCATGTGAGTTGCATGTACTTGCATGGACTTGCATGTTGCTTGCATGTGCTTGCATGTGATGGATTCATGGTAATTTGGTTATGGGTATTCCTTCTTTTTTGAATTTAGCTTGTAAAGCTTGTGAATCTGTTGGAAGGAATTGTAGAATGTTGAAGGTTTTTGGGCTGCAGTGGATGTTCTGTATGTTGACATTGCTTTGTAGATTTGTGAGATTGGAAGCCATGGTATCTAACTCTCAGATGGATATTGTCAATGAGATCTATAGTGGGCTTTTGAGGCTCAGGGTTATGTATCTTCATGGAGTTGATCTTGTGGTAGTGATCTGGAGCTCCGGTTTGGCAATATGTGAGTATCCTCTTGCATGGTGGTTATGTTCCTTTACCTTGTGGTCATGTGAAGTGAATGGGTTTTCATGTTGGGTGGTTGATTATGGTGCCCTAGTTACATGGAAGAACATTTATTTTTTGGACTATAATATGGAGTGCTTATGTTGGATTCATGGGTTTAGCCCTTGGTTACATGAAAGCATTGGATGATTTTCCACTAGTTGCATGTGGGTTGTGGAGTTGGTATTTTAGTGATATGGAAACTCCTCGACAACCTGGTTCCTCCTTTTCATATTCATGTTATTTGGGATATGTAGGTTTTACAGTTTTTATAAAAAGCTGTGGATTTGTAGATCTGTGATATTTCATTCTTTCAGATGACATGTATGGTGTGAATATCTGGATATTTAAGTGATTTCAGATTTATAGAGAGATGGTTTTGCAGGTTTTACATGTTAACAAAAATATGTGGTTTGTAGATCTGTGGAAAGATTGTATTCAAACTCTTAGAGTATTCTGGATGGAAATAATTTCAGATTTGCAGGGCTGCTTGATGGGTTCTTATGATCTATGGATACTCTTATGTGGATTTGTTTGGCAAATCAGGTCTACAGTTGATCCTGGTGTTTGAGTCTTGGAAATCTACATGTTATTCCTTGGTTACTTTTATTTTGCATGTTATTGATGTGGGGTTGAATCTATTTTTCAATTATTTGAGATTGGAGCACTGACCATGTTTTTCTCCTTTGAGATATTGCATGAGTGCAGATCTTGTAAATTGTCTGATGAGGATTGTATTTGGTTGGTCACCTTGATTACATTGGTATGTTTATTGCAGTGAGATAGAAGGATGGTTTAGAGTACCTGATATAATTATTCATTAGAATCTATAACAGTAAGTTATGGTGCATGAAAAGCTCTGTTCACTTTTAGTGGAGTTTTGGTAATGATGTTTGTCATGATACCATGTATACAACTTTGTATCACTTTCAGTGGGAGTTTTGTGCTGTTACAGTGTGTTCTATCTTCTTGGTTTTGAGATTATGGTTCTCTTGACCTTTTGGGAGTTGTGTTGTATACAGCGGATTCTTTGATTGTGTTGAGGCCATGGATGATCTTCATTTAGGAGATGGTTATCATGATGTCATGGATAGCTTGGTTACATGTTTCAGTGGGAGCTTTTGACAGTGATGGTTTGATGTTTATCTTGTTGCCATGTATAGCTCGGTATCACAGTTCAGTGGGAGCTTTGGTAGGATATGGTTATCTTCATGTGATTTGAAGAGGTTTTAACATCTTGTTTCATGGAAGACCTTTAGAGTCTTTGGTAAAGGTGTTATTGTTCTTCCTTTGGAGAGGATGTAGTTCTCTTTGGTTTTGAGTGTTAATCATTTGCTTGGAGCTTCATGATTTTGCAGGTTGCATTTGAAGTTGGCATGGATTGATTAGTGGGTGCTCATGGATACTAGAGAGACTTGGGTTAGGCTGGATATTTCTTATGTTAAGAGATATGTGTTGGAATGGTTACTTGTTATAAAAGTTTCTCAATAGTAAAGACCGAGGAGCCTACACCTGGAAATGGATGTGAGTCCATCATAGACCTGATGAGAAGGTTGTCTTTATTGAAAGCCTATATTGCTTGGTGTTGTATGCACAGGACAATCTTGTATCCCACTCTTGGTCTACTCGGCAGGTAAATGATCTAAGAGGTGTTGCCCACCTGATTATTAGATGCATTATTTATATGTATCTTTTCTTCTCTTATGCATTAATCTTGAAAGTTGAGTTCTGAGGGATTGTTGAGAAGTAGATGCATGATTTTATGTATTTCCGTTGTTCTCCTTGCAATCTTGAACTTTGGATTTGGTAGGAGAAGTACAAGAGATGGTTAGTGGCTTTGGGCATATTCCCTTATGTTGTGGGAATGTTCAGCTAAGTTTGATCTACTTTCTGTGAGAGGTTTACATCTAAGTTCTGCCATGTTTCATTATAAGTTGAATGGTTAGATGTTGATATCCTTTCAGTTTGGGAGTGTTGAAGGAGATCTTACTTTACACAGTTTGGCACATGTTAGTGTGGTATAAGGACATGGTTTGATTTGCAAGTTCTCTCTTTATGGGAATATTGTCTTCTTCTTGAAGGTTCTTATGTTTATGGAATTGAGGTTCATGAATGGAGTTATGAGTTGTTGTTTGTACTTCATTGTTTTTTGGCAACAGTTTGGTAGCTCCTTGATCTCTTTCTTCATTGGTTGGAGGACTTGGGAGAGTTATTTGGATTAGTAATGAGAGATGTATTTTGTGCATATCATTGTATGCTTCTTTGACACTATGATAGAAGAGTTAGCCACATCCTCTATGTGAAGTGCTATAGGAGGACTTGTTAATGTTGTGATCTAGTTTTCAGATTTAACATTACCTGTGCAGTGGGAGTTCCAGAAGGTATATGTGTTATGTATGAGAGGGGTACCTCTCTTGGACTGGTTACCCTTTACTACAGTGAGTTACTTTAGAGGTTTTTTATCGCATGTCTATGTGTGTTATTACCTTGGAGTCTTCTTTTGCAGGATGGTGGATATACAGGGACTTGTTTGCAGATTTGGGTTGTTATGTTGATAGCATGAAGTTCTACCTATGATAGTTTGTTTACCCTAGTTTGTGGTATGGATAGTTTTGGATGAGCTAGCAACTTGCTGTGGTTGCTATTCCAATTTTTGGTATGAGTGTGGCAGTCACTCAGAGTCTTCTGTTATCATTTGAATTTGATGCTTGTGTTCATGTATAGATTGGTGCAGGTTTTAGTGACAGTTGATATGTTTCACCATGGCATATTCCTTGTCCTATCATGGGTAATATGATGTGAGGATTTCTTGCTTGAGATGGTGGTTATCATGGTTACTTTTGCAGGTATCTTGTTGGAGCACAAAAGCATGTTGAAGAATCAATGGTACATGGTTGGCTAAGGGATGTTTATTCCCTTGTTGAGATTTCCTATGGGTTGATTTACAATGTATAATGTCAAGTGGGAGAATGTTGGGATAAGGTGCCATTAACCTTGTAAATCCCAATATTGTATTTATTCCATTTATTATTCTTAATTTGTAATTACCCATAAGGGATGAATAAGTTTCACCGACAGTTTATTACAGAGTTACTTTTACTACTCAAGGAATCTTGGTAAATAGTAAATGAGGTGAGGTGGAGAATCTTGGTGCCTATCTTAGGGAAATGTATTTTTGGGCTATTATGATGCATGTCATAAGTTTGTAAGAGCATCTATGACAACTTACAACTGTCATAAGGTGTAAGAGATTCTATGACAACATATGATAGCTATTATTATCTTGTAAGTTCCTATTCTTGGTTCTAGGCACCTATATTGGGAAGATGCCTATGACAAGTGTAAGGGAATATGTAAGAAGATGATTTTGGTGTATCCCAAGATAGAAATATTGGATTTTATCCATCTCCCACGAATTCCTTTGGTGGGTACTCATTTTGTATAAATATGAGACTTGAGAGTGAAGTTTATGAGAGGGAGAGAGATAGTAACAAGAGTAATAGGGTGCTGCAGGATTGAAGACTCAAGAGGAGATTGGAAGTGGATGTATTGTAATCTTGTTTGAAGATAATACAACTTGGGTCTCTCTTCTTGGTGGAGTTTTTTCCCGCAAGGGTTTCTCCACGTAAACACTGTGTTATGAGTTTATTCTTTTGTTCCATTGCTACCTTGTGTTGTGAAATCTTGCATTCTTATGTTGCTGATTTGTGCCTCTTTGTTGCTGCTATCTTATGGTGATGTTATTGCTGTTATAAGTTCATCTAAGGTGGTTTTATCAAGCATGTTAGAGTGGCTGATTTTAGCATCATAAAGAAGTTGAATCTCTTCATGGTATTTCAAGGATTAACAATAGTTATTTTCAGATTTCCATATTGTAGTAGTCAAAGCCTTGTATCTCACCAATTGGTATCATATCTTGGTGATTTGGTGATTAACAATTGGATTAGAGATTGTTCGTTTATTCCAACAGGTTCATCTCCCATGGTTAAACTTATTTAGATAGATTTACTTTGCTTGCTATAATTTTGAACAGTCCTTTTAGGTAAGATTAATTAATTTTTCAATGGTTGTGAAGATTTATGTTGTGTTGATGCCTTTCTTGTCCATACTTTTTGTTGTTTGTTGATGGTGAATAGTTGTGTAAAGTTAGTCTAGACATAAACTAAAGCTGCTCCTAAACTTCTATCTTTTATTCATGCATGTTTTATGGTAGAATGAATGGTTGAATATTTTACAATCTTTAGAGAAGCTTGCACAAGTTTCATGATCTTGTGGGTATCTAGTTAAATGATATTTTGTTAGAAAGTTGTCACAATAGAACCTTCCATGATCCCATTCCTTTGCTAGTTTTCAGATCTAGAAACCTCTTCTCTTCCCTACCCTTTTCCTTTTTTTTAATATATAACCTATGCTAAGGTCCATTGCACATTGAAAAGCCAAATATTAAGATAAAATAAGAGTTTATGATTGTTGTTCGAACCTACAACAAACTGCACTCTAACTTCCCATCTTAGGAACTCCATTTCAAGATTCATCTCGCATCCAGCCAAAACTATGTAAGTCTGCCCTATGATTAACATCAAAATCACATCAAATATCAACTAAGAAATCCCATGCACATCATGACCTAACACCTGAGAGACCTTGGGGTAGTGATTAGTAACTTTCTTGTGAATTTCTACCTTTCAAGAGAGGTAGTGCGCCTATGCAATGCTTGTGTTGAGAAAGTGCTAAAACACCCATCAAAAATCCTGTTTAGGGATTCCAGATCCATTAGACTTTCCTTTGCTTCATCCAAAGTACCAAGAGTCAGATTTATCTTTTCAAGTTCCTCTGTACTTTCCAAAGCATTGACAACTGGGGTGTACTCCATTCTCACAAGATCACCTAACTGATCAAATTTCTTAATGATTTCTTCCTTTTGCTTCTGTAAAATAAAGAATTTAACTCTATGAGTCGAGATAGCATTTCAAGTTGATTTCTCTTTATCCTTGGATGCATTGTAGGTACTAGAGACCGTAGTCAACTGGGACTTAATGGAGTCCATAACATTTTTAATAATCCGAGTGGCATCTGACCACTTCAAGCAAAAAGAAAAAATAGCATTAGCTCCAGTCTCACAAATTTGCATAGATTCCATATTTTTCTCAACATTAGTGTGTGCCAAAGCACACTTTTCATGTAATGCTAATAACCTTTTTGTTGGTGTAATTAATTATTTAATTACACTTTAGCATAAGTTTACTTAGGCATATTTTATTTCCTAAGTTAATTCTTATTCTTATCTTATTGAGTTGTCTTTTTGCTCAAGATAAGATTAGGGTTGTTTTTTCTTGCTTTATTGCATCATTTCCTTTTTGAAGGCTTTTGTATTATTTGTAAAACAATTACATTCAATAATCATTATGCTGATTTTTACTTGCACAAATTTGCTTTGAGGGTTTACAGAACATCTCTTCTTTTTTGTTCTGAATATCTGTTGCATGTGATAGGTGATTGCTTGCAAGTGATTCTTGGGGACTATGAAGTTGGTTTTTCAACTTCTACATGGTATCAGAGCTCCAAACCTGTCGCTTCATGTTCGTGATCTGAAGATATTCTCTCACAACGTCTTTTTTTGTGCAAGGGTTTCAGCTAGGAGTTTCTTCTATGGATCTAGGGGTAGCTGAATTTTTGAAGCATTTTGGGCTTGAACAGACGTCACCATCGCGATCAGAGCATCCAAAAACCCTAGAAACGCCTTTCATTCGTCGATTTAGGCGAAAGTTGAAAAAAAGGAAAAAAATAGCACCGAGGCACACACGTCTTGACCCTAGGGCATGAACTCAAGGCAAAAAATAAAAACCAAAAAATCCAAAATGTTTTCAAAATATTTTTTGTGTGGCGGAGTGTTAAGGAGTGCCACCCTCCAAGCAACCACAGATTGCTTTGCCCACCAGCCGACCTCGGCCTGCCCGCTGCCACCGACCGGCATCACCACCACCAGTGGCAGTGAACTCCTGCACCCAGCCACTCCGCCGGCTCGCCTCCCACTGGCCACCTCCGCCCTTCGCCACTCCGCTTGTTATTAGCCCCCGCGGGCTTTGAACCTCCCGCCAGGGTCCTTTGGAGGACCGAGAGCTCTTCCGTTAAGCCCCCCGTTGGCCTCAGCACCCACTAGGGTCACATCCATGACCAGGTTCTGAGCTCAAACCCATCGGCGGACTTTATCTATTGTAGGCGGTCGTATGTAGGACCAAGGGCCAGAGCTAGGGGCCGAACTTTTGCCCCTGTTTAGTATTAAAAGTTCCATTTTCAGGGCTTTTTTACATTTGCTCATAACTTTTGCAAACGAAGGTATTTTTGAAAAACAAATAGTCCATGGGAAAATTTGAGCTGATGATGGTGGTGGTTTTTGATTTTCCATTTGATGCCTTTTTGCTTATCCAAAACTGAAGTTGTTGTTTTCACTCTGGATGGCATATCTTTTGCCTTGTTTATCGGTTTTTTGAAAATAAATAAGCATCAGAAAGCTGCTTCTGACCTCTTCTCAGATCTCAGACTTGATTTTTGTAGAATTTTCTCTAGGTATCTTATTTTTTTATCAGAACTCAACCTTTGTTTGTGAGAGTTATTTTCTTGGGAAAGCGATGCAATCAAGGGCTTTTTGAGATCAAGAGGGAATATTTTTTTTTATTTGAGGGTATATATTTCTATTTTATATCCTTGGATACACATAACATTTACCTTACTCCATTCAACTATTTTGGTTGGAAAAACAAATGGAGATTCATTTGAAACCACCGAGGTTGTATAGGGTAACCATGGAACACAAAATTGAACCCTCACAGTGCTCTTGAAGAGAAAGTGGTTTTAATATAGGTGTGATGGAAACTTATGGTCATTATTTCTATCTCTTTCATCGACCTTCTTTTCCGCGAGAGTCTTGCACTACACCCAATGAGATCTAGACCACTTTAGAGTCTTTGTTTGGGAAGCAGGATACTATGAGAGGGTTTTAGTTAGAGAATGAGCTTATTGGCTTAAATCCTAGGGATTTTGATAGCATCCAGGAGTTTTTCACCAAACTCAAGTCTCTTAGATTACAATTTTCATAGTGTGGTGTTTAGAAAGAAGACTCTCAGTTGATATTGTCCATTCTTTCTAAGCTTGGACCAAATTATTCAATTTTAGTATCTACCTTTTATGCCACTAGGGATACACTTGGTATGAGATTCACTATGCCATCTCTTGATGAATTTTCTTCATCTCTCACTCAAGAGCAAGCTAAGTTAGCTAGCATGGGCATAGTGAAACCTTCTTCCTCATCACAGACACTTATTGCATCACATGAGCCTAGAGATCAGAAGGCTTCTATAGGAAAAAGAAAGAAATAGAAACAAAAGGATTCCAAACCTCATGAGCAGAAAAATGAGTCCTCAGATTCATCCTACTCTTCTAAGGGGAAATCATTTAGGAAGGAGAAGGGTCCATGTGCATATTGCAAGAGGGAAGGATATGCAAAACATAATTGTTACAAGAAGGGCATTGATGAGCTGAAACATCTTCGTCAGAAACATCAGATTGATTTGTCTTCTAGGATGTTTGCATCATCTTCTTCTTCTCATTCTTCTTCTTTAGAGCAGCATAACACAGACACAACTGGTTTACATACTTCACCAGATATGAAGGGACATGTTCTTTGTGATTCTTCAGGTATTGGATCAGGGAGATGTCTTCTAGATTCAGGAGCATCTCATCATATGGCATCTTCACAAACTATGTTCATTTCCTTTGAGCCTTGCACTATGTCTCCCATTTTGATGGAAAACAACACTTACATGAGTGTTACAGGGAAGGGGTCTATTAGTTTTGGGGACCACTCCTTTTAGGATGTCTTGTGTGTCCCTCACTTGAAAAACAACCTTCTTTCCATTTATCAGATCACACATGGAGGCATTGGGAGATTTGTGGAGTTCACACCTGATTCGGTTATCATCAGAGACTTGGAGAGTAGAGCAGTTATTGCTACTGGGATAGTGGATCACTCATCTCGGTTGTATTCCTTCACTGATTTTGTTACTGATGGTGCTTTTGTTCCTACAATTGTTCCTCACACTTCTCATGTGCATCATCATTCAGAGGAGAGATTTGGCTTCTTGAACATTGGAGTTCTCACTTCGGATCTTGTTCTCGGGCCTTCCATTCCATCTCCTCCATCTCCTGTTGCTTCTTCTGTTTCAGTGCAGCAGGATCCAGTTGATCATACATCTTTGGAGGTTTCTATTGAGTCTTCACCTACTTTGACTTCTTCATTTATTGAGGTCGCACCTGCTTTTGTGGAGACATATTGGGCTTCACCTTCTTCACCTTCAGAGATTGCTTTCATTTAGCCTCTTCCTTCTCACTTCTTTTAGGAGATGTAGTTTCTTCACTTCTTTTGGAGTTACTTCATTCTGGGGGGATCTGTGGTCTCTTTCTTCCTCTCTTATGGGGGAGTTATTTCATGTATCTTTGTGATGGATGGTGTCCTTGGGGGGTCTTATGGAGTCCTCCATCTTTCATCACTTAGTTAGTTTGCATTCTATTTTGGGGAGGAGTTTTTTTCCCATGTGGTTTTCTCCTTTACCCCATTTGATTTAGTTTGCATTGCATTTGTAAATGAGTACCTGATCAGGCCTTGTTGCCAGGACTCATCTTAGCATAATAATTTTCTTCTCCCTAAGTTGCACTTATGGGGGGTTGTTGGTGTAATTAATTATTTAATTACACTTTAGCATAAGTTTACTTAGGCATATTTTATTTCCTAAGTTAATTCTTATTCTTATCTTATTGAGCTGTCTTTTTGCTGAAGATAAGATTAGGGTTGTTTTTTCTTTCTTTATTGCATCATTTGCTTTTTGAAGGATTTTTTATTATTTGTAAAACAATTACATTCAATAATCATTATGCTGATTTTTACTTGCACAAATTTTCTCTGAGGGTTTACAAAACATCTCTTCTTTTTTGTTATGAATATCTGTTGCATGTGATAGGTGATTGCTTGCAGGTGATTCTTGGGGACTGTGAAGTTGGTTATTCAACTTCTACACTTTTCTCTGCTAGCTTCTCCTCAACCTCTTGTTTAGTCTTCTCTCCAAGACTAGAGGCATACTCCTTAAAGGATTCCAGTAACAATCTCAAATTTTATACTGGAGTGAGAGATGTATGAATTGATGTACCGGGTGTTTTCTCCTGCAATGCCTTAAGAGCATCTTCAATCATTTTTGTTCCTTTCTATTGTGTCTTCAAAATATCCCTTCTACCAGATGCATGCATTGCATCTACTAATACCATCTTATGCACAAGAGAAATTTTATCTAAGTCCACGTAGCCTTGAATCATAGGAAGTTGTAAAAGCTCTGGAGGAATCACTGGCTGGAATATGATTTTCTTGGATAGCAAGCCCTTCAACACATCATCACCAGAGGAGGATTCTCCGGGAGATCTTTGAGATTCTACAACTAGCTTTAGAATTTCTTCATTCTTACTAGATTCCTCATTTTTCTCTTCTTCCTTCCTTTCTTCTTCCACTTTCTCTTTTTCTTCTTCTTTCTCTTTTCTTATTCTTCTTTACCCTTTCCATCTTCATCCTTGTCTTCATTTTTGTTACCTTCATTATAATTTCCTTTACTTTCATCTTCATCTTTCTCGTCCTCAACATTATTTGTACCATCATTATCCTTTTCACCTTCAATGTGCTCTGGAGGAGCATCATCATGCTTTTTAGGCTCAACTTCATCTTCATTCTTCTTCTCCATTTCTAGAGGATCATTTTCCACACCCGCATCATTTTCAACACCAATTTCTACATAAATACCTACATCACCTATATCAGGAGGAATACCTTCCTCAACATTTTCAATAGAAACATCTTCATCATTATTAATCATATCATATTTCTCTGTTGTATCTGTTGGATGTTGTGGTTGTGTTGTTGATATGTGGTTGTCATTTATGTCAACACTATTAGCATTGTTGCATTAGAAGCTGTATATGTCGAGGATATTGAGAAATTGTAATAAGAAGTGCTACAGGTTGTCAGTGGTGAAGTGAAGTTCTTTCTATTAGTGTGTTCAGTACATTGTTGTTATGAGGCTATGGACTAAAGGGTTTCTTGTTGAGTATGTCTAGTTTATCCACATTGAATTTTAGAGATCCGCTTGAAGAGTTGATCGAGTTATGGTGATTCTCATTCTGATAGTTTTTTGTTGCTTCAATTAGTGTTCCTAATTGAAGATTTTGTGATTTCAGTAATTTCAGTTGTTGTGGACGCTTCTTTGGTGTTTCATGATGCTTGTGGATGTTTCTAGTTTTTTATCTATCTTTTTGGCATGTCCACATTGATCATTGTGCTCATGATCTGATATTTTCTTACATGCCCATGTTTTTCATGTTCTTGGCTGACAAGGTGTTGAAGCGTGTTGTGAATCTTCGAGGAGAAATTAATTTTAATTTTTTCATGTTGGAGATGTTGTTTTCAGTCTTCACTATGTTGTGGCTGACCTTGGTTGATTCGCATGAATAATATTTATTTGTTTTGGGCTGATTGTTTGTAATTATTTTATTATCTTTTTGTGGCCAGCTTATAGCGATGTAATTTCTTGTTGCAGATATATAAGCGAAATTGTTTGAAGTGTGAAAGAGGTGTGAATGCAAAGTGTATGAGTCCTATGTGCGAATAAATTTTAGATCATTTGAAGGTAGAGTAGAGTGTGAAGAAGAGTGAAGAAGAGTTCATGTGCTTTACTGAAATTGTAACCAGGCATTAGCAGATGCTATTTTCTCATTTCAAATCTAGATGATTTTAATTCGAATATTTCTATAAGATAGTGTGTCTTCCTTGGGTAGTGAGCTCTAAGTAGTGTGCCTGAATGCATGTGAATTCCCAATTCATATATCCTTATACTTTTAACAGGGTATAATCTTGTGGATTGACCTCCACCGTGGTTTATCCCCTAACAGGGTTTCCACATAAAAATCTTGATGTTATGTGTGCTTCTGATGTGTTGTTCATTTATGCTTTCATGATTAATGATCAGATCTGAAATTAAGGTTAATAAGTTGAATAATTTTATGATTCAGTGACAACTAATTCACCCCCCCTCTCAGTTGTCTTCCCTTAAGTTTCCAACAATTGGTATAAGAGCTTGTGGTTCCTTGGAAGGAGTTTAACAACTTGAGGTGATCTGGGATGGTGACTTATAAGAAGGATAGTCCTAGATTTCATGGAACATATTATTCCTTGTGGAAAGCTCGAATGGAGTTCCATCTAAGATGCATTCGTGAACCCTACTAGAGCATTACAAAAAATATATATGTTATTCCACAGAATGGTCATACTACTTTTGCTGAGATTAGGGATGCTAAATATAATATAAGGGATAAGGAGGCATTGTTGAGTGCTTTGACTAATACTGAGATGACAAATGTGATGGATCTAAAGAATGCTTATGAGATCTAGAAGAAGTTGGAGACCTTGTATGAAGGTGATGCAAATGTGAAGATTGCTAAGCTACAAATTCTAAAAGGAAAAGTTGAAAAGTTGAAAATGGGTGATGATGAAAATGTTATTACTTTCATGCCAAGTGTAAAGGAACTTGTGTGTGGTATTGGATGTGCTGGTGGACAGATAGATGAATCAGATATTGTTGCTAAAGTGCTTAGATCTTTTCCTGATCCTTACAAATTTAAGGCTAGTGATATTGAAGAACTCTGAACTTTGACAGATGTTACTAGAGATATGTTGATTGGTAAGCTTACTTCTTTTGAGTTGAGTGAATTTGGTGATGCCCTTCCTACGGTTGAATTTTCATTTAAGGTGACTACTTTTGGAAGAGATAAATAGAGATATGATCTGGGTGAAAGCTCGTCAAGAAAGACATTCAAGTATGAGGATGCAATGAAACAACTGGATGAAGAAGAAAGACAGATTGAAGAACTTGAAGTATTGATTGTGAAACAAGAAGCTAGAGGACAAGGTAAGTATAAGGGAAAGTTTCCTATTAAATGTTTCTCTTGCAATAAGATAGGTCTTCTTGCATTAAGGTGTCGTGAGAGAGTTTCCAAGCCAAGATTTAACAAGCCTAAATTCCAAAAGAAGTGTTACTATGCTGCTGATGAAGGTGTAATAGATGATGAATCTAACCGAGGAAATGCAAGTGAAGATGAATTTGTGTTTATTGCTATCAAGGAAAATAATCCTATTTCTACAAAATTTGCTAGTTGTACAAATGTGGAGAAAGCCCTAGCTGCTCGAGTTGAAGAGAAAGATGAATGGGTAATTGACAGTGGTTGTTTTCATCATATGATAGGAGATAAAAGTAAGTTTGTGAATTTGGAGAAGTATGATGGTGGTGTTGTGAGATTTGGTGATAAAACAACTGGTGTGATCCATGGAAGAGGATGCATTTCTCTTGATGGTAAGCATAACACTAATGATGTCTTGTATGTTGAAGGTTTGAAGCATAATCTTTTGAGTGTTGGTCAAATGGTTGATAAGGGATACAATCTTTAGTTCATGAATGGTAAGTGCAAAATATTGGGAAATTCTGAAAATGTGATTGCATCAGGTACACAAACAAAAGGTAATATCTTTCATTTGAATGTTGCTAGTAAAAGTTGTTTGATTGCTTAAGTTGATGAGAGTTGGTTATGGAATAGGAGAATGTGTCATGTTAACTTTGATAACATTGTCAAGATAAGTTCCACTAAGGCTGTGAAAGATCTTCCTAAGCTAATGAAACCTACTAATGCCATATGCAAAGAATGTCAGTTAGGAAAGAAAACATGAATTTCATTTCGAAGTAAACAAAAAAATCAAATGGATTGTTGGAACTTGTGCATACCGATTTATGTGGTCTTGGTAGAAGTAGAAATTTACAAGGTTACAAATACTTCATGTTGCTTATTGATGATTATTCAAGGATGATGTGGGCTACTTTCTTAAGAGAGAAATTTGAAGCTCTTGAAAATTTCAAGATCTTTAAGGCTATGGTTGAGACAGAGATTGATTTGAAAATTAAGTGTCTGAGATCGGATAAAGGTGGTGAATTCACTTCCGGTGAGTTTAATTATTTTTGTGAAGAGCATGGAATAAAGAGACAGTTATTTGCACTGCGGACCCCTCAACATAATGGAGTTGTGGAAAGGAAGAATATAATAGTTCTAGATGCAGCTAGAATCATGATTTTAGAAGGAAATGTGCCTCATATCTATTGGAGAGAAGTTGTGAGTACTATTGTGTACACACTTAACTAGGTACAAATCAAAGGCGATACTGGTAAGAATCCTTTTAAACTATGGATTGGTCAAAATCCTACTATTAGATATTTCAAAATATTTGGAAGCAAGTGTTATATCAAAAGAGATGAAGATATAGGAAACTTTGATGCTAGGAGTGATGAAGGAATCTTTCTGGGTTACGCTACTAAAAGTAAGGCCTACCAGTGTTACAACAAAAGATTGAAGAAAATGGTTGAAAGTGCAAATGTTAAGGTTGATGAAGACATAGCTGCACTATCCAGAACTTGTGGATATGATTTTGATGATCAAAATGACAATACAAGCAAAGGAAAGCAAGGTTAGACTGCAAGTCAAGTTCAATTCATTCCATTGAATCAAGAAAATCAAGAAGCAAAAATAGATGGAAGAACAAAAGAAAGGTTAGAAGAGCCTGAAGTTGAAGAACATTATAAGAATACT
Organism: Sequoia sempervirens; assembly: GCA_007258455.2. Taxonomy (NCBI): domain Eukaryota; kingdom Viridiplantae; phylum Streptophyta; class Pinopsida; order Cupressales; family Cupressaceae; genus Sequoia; species Sequoia sempervirens. The sequence continues at coordinate 16,325 of VDFB02146392.1, read as the reverse complement.
CTGAGGTATGTGATATTGAATCATTCAGAGAATCAGATCATAGGCACTGATAAGAACAAAGGTGTCTAGACTTGGAGAAAAATTGCAGAAGAGTATTGTTTGATTTAAAAAACTAAGCCTAACAATGTGAATGAAGCATGCAAAGATGAGCATTGGGTTGAAGTAATGAAAGAGGAACTGCAACAAATTGAGAAAAATGATACATGGATTCTTGTTCCTAGACCTAAGGATAATAATTTAATTGGAACTAAATGGGTCTTTAGAAACAAACTGAATGAACAAGGTGAAGTGGTTAGAAACAAAGCAAGACTAGTTTGTAAGGGATATTCTCAAATGGAAGGTATTGATTTTGAAGAAACCTTTTCCCCTGTTGCTAGAATTGAAGCTGTGAGATTATTTCTTGCTTATGCTGCTTATAAAGACTACAAGGTTTATCAAATGAATTGGAAGAAGAGGTATATGTTGAGTAACCTGATGGATTCCAGTTGACTGATCAGGAATATATGGTGTGTCGATTGAAGAAATCATTGTATGGTCTTAAGCAAGCCCCTAGAGCATGGTATGCCATTTTGGATAAGTATTTGGTGAAACTTGGATTTAGAAAAGGTGTTGCTGATAGTAATGTGTATTTCAAGAATGATGACAAAGATTTGATTATGGAAGTTTTTGTTGATGATATCATATTTGGAGGAGATGATAGCTTGTGCATGAAGTTTGCTAATGAGATACATAAGTAATTTGAAATGTCAATGATTGGAGAGATGAAATTCTTCTTGGGATTGCAAATTACTCAGTTAGATAAAGGGATTTTTATATCTTAGTCCAAGTATGTGAAGGAATTGCTAAAAAAATTGATATGGAAGAATCAAAGCTTGTTGGTACACCCATGATGACCGAATGCAAGTTGACAACTGATAATGATTCTCCGAAGGAAAATCAAATAGGATATAGATCAATGATTGGTGGATTGCTTTATTTGACTCAAACTAGGCCTGATATCATGAATGTTCTATGTATTGTTGCTAGATTTCATGCTGATCCTAAAGAATCTCATGTGACTATTGTGAAGAGAATTTTCAAATACTTGAAAGGGACAGTTGATTTTGGTCTATGGTATCCTAAAAATGATGATCTTACTTTGAGTTCCTTTATTGATGTTGATTGGGTAGGAGATGTGAATGACATGAAAAGTACTAGTGGTGTATAATTTTTCTTGGGAAAGAAGCTGATTTCATGGTTGAGTAAGAAGCAAAATGCTATTTCTTTATCTACTACAGAGGTAGAATACATTGCTACTACTAATAATTGTACTCAAGTGTTGTGGATGAAACAAATGTTGAAGGATATCAAAGTTTTGTATGGTGAGCCTATTGTTATATTCTATGATAACTCAATTTCTATTAACATTTCTAAGAATCTGGTGCTACATTCAAAGACCAAGCATATATCTATCACATTTCATCTTTTGAGAGAGAAGGTAAGTGAAAAGAAAGTCAGATTGGAGTATGTGCCTACTAAGGAGTAGATTATAGATATCTTTACAAGGTTGTTTCCTAACGATACTTTTGATTATCTCAGAGGGAAGTTAGGGGTCATTACCCCTCCTAATCAGAAGAGCCAAATGCTGTGGTGGCTGCTACTCAGGGGGAGTAGTCAGATGTTCAGAAGTTCAAAAATGTGGCTCAGGGCTTGTATAGAAGAGATCTTTATTATTGATGTCAAAGGGGGAGAAGAGTAAGGTGAAAAAAATTTGCTGATTTTCTAGGGAGAAGAGCCTTGTGGGGAGAAGATTATGTGAGGAAAGAAAAATCAGAACTTAAAGGAAGAGTAATCGTAGTTGTGTTGATGGTATTTTTTCACATCATGTGTTTCCATCAATGCTAAAGGGGGATATTGTTGGATGTTGTTGTTGTGTTTTTGATATGTGGTTGTCATTGATGCCAACACTATTATAATTTTTGCATTAGAAGCTATATATGTCAAGGATATTGAGAAAATTGTAATAAGAAGTGCTACAAGTTGTCAGTGGTGAAGTGAAGTTCTTTTTGTCAATGTGTTTAGTATGTTGTTGTTCTGAGGATGTGGACTAAAGGGTTTCTTGTTGAGTATGTCTAGTTTATCCATGTTGAATTTCAGAGATCCACATGAAGAGTTGATCAAGTTATGGTGATTCTGATTTTGAGATTTTTTCTGTTGCTTCAGTTAGTGTTCTTGATTGAAGATTCTATGATTTCAGTAAGTTTAGTTGTTGCAGATGCTTCTGTGGTGTTTCATGATGCTTGTGGATGTTTCTAGTTTGTTCTCTATCTTTGTGGCATGTCCACATTGAACGTTAATGCTCATGATCCGAGATTTTCTCTTAGCGTGTTCATGTTTTCATGTTTCCCCATAATAGGGTTTCCACGTAAAAATCTTGGTGTTATGTGTGTGCTTTGATGTGTTTTTCATTTATGCTTTTAAGTTAATGATCAAATCTGAAATTAAGGTTTAGTAGTTGAATAATTTTATGATTCAGTGACAACTGATTCACCCCCCCCCTCTCAGTTTTCTACCCTTAAGTTTCCAACAGTATCCTAGATCACTTCTACAGTTTCCTTCTTAATCTTCTTTATTTGCTTTTTATCCCTAGTCATCGTAATTGTTGACGATGATTTTACTCATAGAAAATAGGGTGAATAAATACTTCACAGAAAATACTGCAAAGAGCCTATCCTTCTTGAAAGATATGGAACAAAGACAACCTAAGGGGGAATTTGGCATTCATAAAACAAAGATTGGCTTTAGTTCAATCCCAAGTCTCTGATAACTAGGTCATGGTTGCACTAGAATTGCGCTCGGGTAATGATGTGATATTGTTGTTAATCTCAAAGGGACAATGATTATTCATTGAATATTTTAGATATACATTCCAAATTGAAACAATGAGTTCAAACATCATGAAACCAAAAGATTTGTCATAATATTTTATGAATATCATAAATTATTTTCTCACTTAAGTAGATTTAGCATTAAGCATTCAACAATCATATGGAAAACAAAGGATTTTCAACAAAATTCCTTCCATTCATTTAAATTTTGGGAATATTTTCAAATATTTAAACATTTATTCTAAAACCAAGTATAAAAAATACTAAAAATTAAAAGTTTCTCCCCATTATTCTCCATGGATGCCCCAAAAGAATTAATTAAAATAGAAAAACATTTTATACTTCACCCAGTTGCTATTGGAAACTTAAGGCGGAGACAAGCGGAGGGGGTGAATCGGAGTTGTCACGAATCTCAAACTTATTCAACTTAGTAATAATTTCCAGATCTGATCATTATTAATCATGAAGCATAAATGAACAACATCCTTAAGCACACATAATGCAAATATTTTCGTGGAAATCCTTTTGGGAAAAACCAGTTGGAGATTGATCCACAAGATTATACCCTATTAAGAATTATAAGGAAATATGAATGGGAATGCACATGCATTCAGGCACACTACCTAGAGCTCACTACTCAATTACAAATAGGCTTACTGCCCAAAGGAAGAAACACTATCTTATAGAAAGATTTTGATTCACAAAACCATCACAGTTTGAATTGAAAATTAGTTACGGTTAAGCACATGAACACTTCTTCACTCTTCTTCACTCTTTTATCTACCTTCAAATGATCTAAACTTTATTCACAAATAGGACTCATACACTTCACATTCTCACCTCTTCCACATTTCAAACAATTGCTCTTATATATCCGCAACAAGAAATTGCATCACTATAAATCGGCCACAAAAAGATAATAAAATAATTACAAGCGGTCATTTAAAAAAATAAAGATTATTCATGTGAATCAACCAAGGTTGGCCATAACTTAGTGAAGACCCAAATCAAAATTTCCAACATGAAAACACTTCAATTAATTTCTCCTCGAAGATCCACAACACGCTTCAACACCTTGTCGGCCAAGAACATGAAAAAATGAACACGTAAGAGAAAATATCAGATCACAAGCACAACGATCAATGCAAACATGCCAAAAATATGGAGAATGAACTAGAAACATCCACAAGCATCATGAAACATTAGAGAAGCATCCACAACAATTGGACTTAATGAAATCACATAGTCCTCAATCAGGAACACAAATTGAAGTAACAAAAAAATTGTCAGAATTAAAATCACCATAACTTGATCAACTCTTCATGTGGATCTCTAAAACTCAACGTGGATAAACTAGACATACTCAACAAGAAACCCTTTAGTCCACAACCTCAAAACAACAACGTACTGCACACACCAAGAGAAAGAACTTCAATTTACCACTGTCAACCTATAGCACTTCTTATTACAATTTTCTCAATATCCTTGACATATACAGCTTCTAATACAACAATGCTAATAGTGTTGAAATCAATGAAAACCACATATCAGTAACACAACCACAACATCCAACAATCTCCCCTTTGGCATTGATGGCAACACATGATGTGAAAAATACCATCAAACAACTACACTTACTCTTTCTTTAAGTTCTGAATTTTCCTTCCTCACATGATATTCTCCTCACAAGGCTCTTCTCCCCAGATAATCAACAGTTTTTTTTTCACATTACTCTTCTCCCCCTTTGACATCAATGAAAAAGATCTCTTCAATAGAAGATCTGAACCACATATCTGAACTTTTGAACTTCTGAACATCTGACTACTCTCCCCAAGTAGCAACCACCACAACATCAATCCAGATCAAAATATGATCATGAAATGTGTGGATTGATGCAATGCAATGCATCCTTAGTTCTGATTAGGAGGGGTAATCACCCCTAACTTCCCTCTAAGATACTCAAAAGTATCCTTAGGCAACAAATTTGTAAAGATATCCACAATCTACTACTTAGTAGGTACATACTCCAATCTAACTTCCTTTTCACTTACCTTCTCTCTCAAAAAGTGAAATTTTATAGATATATGCTTGGTCATTGAAAGTAGCACCAAATTCTTAGAAATGTTAATAGCAGTTGAGTTATCACAAAATATAACAATAGGCTCATCATACACAAATCTGATATCCTTCAACATCTATTTCATCCACAATACTTGAGTATAATTATTATAAGCAACAATGTATTCTACCTCTACAGTAGATAAAGAAATAGCATTCTGCTTCTTACTCAACCATGAAATCAACTTCTTTCCCAAGAAAAATGCTCCACCACTAGTACTTTTCCTATCATTCACATCTCCTACCCAATTAGCATCAATAAAGGAACTCAAAGTAAGATCATCATTTTTAGGATACCATAGACTAAAATCAACTGTCCCTTTCAAGTATCTAAAAATTCTCTTCACAATAGTCACATGAGATTCTTTAGGATCAACTTGAAATCTAGCAACAATACATACAACATTCATGATATCAGGCCTAGTTTGAGTCAAATAAAGCAATCCACCAATCATTGATCTATATCTTTTCTGATCTTCCTTCAGAGAATCATTATCAGTTGTCAACTTAAATCCGGTCACCATGGGTGTACCAATAGGCTTTGAGTCTTCCATATCAAATTTTTTCAGCAATTCCTTCACATACTTAGAATGAGATATAAAAATCCTTTTATCTAACTGAATAATTTGCAATCCCAAGAAGTATTTCATCTCTCCAATCATTGACATTTCAAATTCATCATGCATCTCATTAGAAAACTTCATGCACAAACTATAATCTCCTCCAAATATGATATCATCAACAAAAACTTCCACAATCAAATCTTTATCATCATTATTGAAATGCAGATTACTATCAACAAAACCTTTGTTAAATCCAAGTTTCACCAAATACTTATCCAAACTGGCATACCATGCTCTAGGGGCTTGTTTAATACCATACAATTCTTTCTTCAATCAACACACCATATCTTCCTGATCATTCAACTGGAATCCATCAAGTTTTCTCAACATATACCTCTTCTTCCAATTCACCATTTAGAAAAGCAGACTTGACATCCATTTGATAAACCTTGTAGTATTTATAAGTAGCATAAGCGAGAAACAATCTCACAACTTCAATTCTATCAACAAGGGCAAAGGTTTCTTCAAAATCAACACCTTTCATTGGAGAATATCCCTTACAAACTAGTCTTGCTTTGTTTCTAACCACTTCACCTTGTTCATTCAGTTTGTTTCTAAAGACCCATTTAGTTCCAATTAAATTATTATCCTTAGGTCTAGGAACAAGAATCCATGTATCATTTTTCTCAATTTGTTGTAGTTCCTCTTTCATTGCTTCAACCCTATGCTCATCTTTGCATGCTTCATTCACATTGTTAGGCTCAGTTTTTGAAATCAAACAATACTCTTCTGCAATTTTTCTCCAAGTCTGGACACCTTTGTTCTTATCACCTATGATCTGATTCTCTGAATGATTTAATATCACATACCTTAGAGTCTTCTTATAATGTTCTTCAACTTCAGGCTCTTCTGACCTTTCTTCTATTCTTCCATCTATTTTTGCTTCTTGATTTTCTTGATTCAATGGAATGACTTGAACTTGACTTGCAGTCTAACCTTGCTTTCCTTTGCTTGTACTATCATTTTGATCATCAAAATCATATCCACAGGTTCTGGATAGTGCAGCTATGTCTTCATCAACCTTAACATTTGCACTTTCAACCATTTTCTTCAATCTTTTGTTGTAACACTGGTAGGCCTTACTTTTAGTAGCGTAGCCCAGAAATATTCCTTCATCACTCCTAGCATCAAATTTTCCTATATATTCATCTCTTTTGATATAACACTCACTTCCAAATATTTTCAAATATCTAACAGTAGGATTTTGACTAGTCCATAGTTCAAAAGGAGTCTTACTAGTATCGCCTTTGACTTTTACCTGGGTATGTGTGTACACAACAATACTCACAACTTCTCTCTAATAGATATGATGCACATTTCCTTCTAACATCATGGTTCTAGCAACATCTAGAAATGTTTTGTTCTTCCTTTCCACAACTCCATTTTGTTTAGGGGTCCACGGTGCAGATAACTGTCTCTTTATTCCATGCTCTTCACAAAAAGAATTAAACTCACCGGAAGTGAATTCTCCACCTCTATTTGATCTTAGACACTTAATCTTCAAACCAATCTCTGTCTCAACCATAGCCTTAAAGATCTTGAAATTTTCCAGAGCTTTAGATTTCTCCCTTAAGAAAGTATCACACATCATCCTTGAATAATCATCAATAAGCAACATGAAGTATTTGTAACCTTGTAAACTTCTAGTTCTACCGAGACCACACAAATTAGTATGCACAAGTTCCAACAATGCATTTGAGTTTTGTTGTTCACTTCAAAATGAAATTCTTGTTTTCTTTCGTAACCGACATTGTTTGCATATGGCATTAGTAGGTTTCATTAGCTTAGGAAGATCTCTCACAGCTTTAGTGGAACTTATCTTGACAATGTTATCAAAGTTAACATGACACATTCTCCTATGCCATAACCAACTCTCATCAACTTGAGCAATCAAAAAAAATTTACTAGCAACATTTAGATGAAAGATATTACCTTTTGTTTGTGTACCTAATGCAATCACATTTTTAGAATTTCCCAATATTTTGCACTTACCATCCATGAATTGAAGATTGTATCCCTTATCAACCATTTGACCAACACTCAAAAGATTATGCTTCAAACCTTCAACATATAAGACATCATCAGTGTTATGCTTACCATCAAGAGAAATGCATTCTTTTCCATGGATCACACCAGTTGTGTTATCACCAAATCTCACAACACCACCATCATACTTCTCCAAATTCACAAACTTACTTTTATCTCCTATCATATGATGAGAACAACCACTATCAATTACCCATTCATCTTTCTCTTCAACTTGAGAAACTAGGGATTTCTCCACATTTGTACAACTAGCAAATTCAGTAGACACAAGATTATTTTCCTTGATAGCAATAAACAAAAATTCATCTTCACTTGCATTTCCTCTGTCAGATTCATCATCTGTTACACCTTCATCAACAACATAGTAACACTTCTTTTGGAACTTAGGCTTGTTAAAGCTTGGCTTGGAAACTCTCCCAGGACACCTTGATGCAAAATGACCTATCTTTTTGCAAGAGAAACATTTAATAGGCAACTTTCCCTTATACTTACCTTGTCCTCTAGCTTATTTTTTCATAATCAATGCTTCAAGTTCTTCAAGCTCTCTTTCTTCTTCATCCAGTTGTTTCATTTCAACCTCATACTTGAATGAATTTCTTGATGAAATTTCACCTGGATCATATCTCTGTCTATCTCTTCTAGAAGTAGTAGCCTTAAATATAGATTCAACCTTTGGAAGGGCATCACCAAATTCACTCAACTCAAAAGTAGTAAGCTTACCAATCAACATATATCTGGTAACATTTGTCATAGTTCAGAGTTCTTCAATAGCACTAGCCTTGGCTTTGGAAGAATCAGGAAAATATCTAAGCACTTTAGCAATAATCTTTGATTCATCCATCTATCCATCAAAACATCTAATACCACACACAAGTTTATTTACTCTTTGCATGAAAGTAGTAACATTTTCAACTTTTCAACTTTTCCTTTCAAACTTTGTAGCTTAGCAATCTTCACATTTGCATCACCTTCATACAAGGTCTCCAACTTCTTCTAGATCTCATAAGCAGTCTTTAGATCTATCACATTTGTCATCTCAATATCAGTGAAAGCACTCAACAATGTCTCCTTATCCCTGATATTATATTCAACATCCCGGATCTCAGTAGAAGTAGTAGGACCATTCTGTGGAATAACATATATATTTTTTGTAATGCTCCAGTAGGGTTCACTAATGCATCTCAGATGGCACTCCATTCAAGCTTTCCACAAAGAATAATTTGTTCCATGAAATCTAGGACTATCCTTCTTATAAATCACCATCCCAAATCATGTCAAGTTATTAAAATTCTTCCAAGGAACCACAAGCTCTGATACCAATTGTTGGAAACTCAAGGGAAAAAAACTGAGAGGGGGGTGAATTAGTTGTCATAGAATCTCAAACTTATTCAACTTATTAACCTTAATTTTAGATTTGATCATTAATCATGAAAGCATAAATGAACAAAACATCAGAAGCACACATAACACCAAGATTTTTATGTGGAAACCTTGTTAGGGGAAAAACCACAGTGGATGTCAATCCACAAGATTATACCCTGTTAAAAGTATAAGGAAATATGAATGGGGAATGCACATGCATTCAGGCACACTACCTAGAGCTCACTACTCAAATACAAGGCTCACTACCCAAGGAAGACACACTGTCTTACAAAAAGATTTAGATTAAAATCATCTAGATTTGAATTGAGAAAATAGCATCTGCTAATGCCTGGTTACAGTTCCAGTTAAGCACATGAAAACTTCTTCACTCTTCTTCACTCTTCTTCATTCTTTGCTCTACCTTTGAATTATCTAAACTTTATTCGCACACAAGACTCATACACTTCGCATTCGCTCTACTTCCACTCTTCAAACAATCGCTCTTATATATCCACAACAAGAAATTACATCGCTATAAGTTAGCCACAAAAAGATAATTAATAAGTACAAGCAGTCGACCCAAAAAAAAAAAATTATTCATGTGAATAAACCAAGGACAACCATAACATAGTGAAGACCAAAAAAAACATCTCCAACAAGAAAATAGTTCAATTAATTTCTCCTCAAAGATCCACAACACGCTTCAACACCTTGTCAGTCAAGATCATGAAAAACATGCACACAAGAGAAAATATCGAATGACAAGCACAATGATCAATGTAAACATGCCACAAAGATAGAGAATGAACTAGAAAACTAATTTAAGTGATAGAAAAATTGTCAGAATGAAAAACACCATAACTCGATCAACTCTTCATATGGATCTTTGAAACTTGACGTGGATAAACTAGACATACTCAATAAGAAACCCTTTAGTCCACAACCTCAGAAAAACAATGTACTAAACACACTAACAAAAGGAACTTCACTTCACCACTGACAACTTGTAGCACTTCTTATTATAATTTTCTCAATGTCCTCGACAAATACAACTTCTAATGCAACAATGCTAATAGTGTTGACATCAATGACAACCACATATTAGCAACACAACCACAACATCCAACAATTGCTTCACAGATACATATAAAACAACACAAGCTTTTAAAGAGAGGGGTTTCATTTCTGGACATCGAGTAGGTTTTGTATGCACCCTTAAATGACACAACATACAGTCTTGTTTGATCATACTAACAAAACCAGCCACAAAAGATACTGAGATAGGTTAGTATCTAATAAGCTCTGATATTAATTAATGTCTATGTGCATACAAAGTTTTATGTCATAATGGTTTAGAAAATAGGAAAAAAACCTAAAACTAAAAGTTGATGCTCCTCCAACATCTAGAAATTCTGAACTTAAAATAAAAATGAAGCATCCTCTGGCCTTTTATAGAACACAAGGCTCAGACATGATAAGACAACTACATGAGAGGAAATGTGAGGGACCAATCTCATCAAGGCACATGGAATATAGTGATCAATAGGAGAATTGCAATTGAATTCAATAGAAGTAAACTCAAATTACACGTTGAAGCTCTTCAGGTTCTACTTTTTCATCTTTGTCAAGATTCCTTCTGAAATCAAACAAATATGCTCAAACGAAAATATATAGGAGCTTCATGTGATAATAGAGTGATAAGGTGGACGCCAAAATCCTATATTTCAGGTTCCTCGATTTGAAAATTCCAGGAATGAATCACTCCCAGAATAGATACACTTTATTACTGTATGCTTGAACTCCAACATCCCATTATTCCAGTATTTGGCACATCTTTACAACAAACTCCATTCCAACATGAGCCTTTTAAGTTCATCATCGAACTTGGCAATACGATCAGATTTGTTCGCAAATATAATTTTCCTAACCATCCATACCCGAGCTTTGCATCACAATTGATATCTTCTGCAATCACAAATTCCACACATTAAATCCCTTAAAAAAAATATTTATAATCTCATGTAAATAAAACCATTATTCAAATGTTAGTACACAAATCTTATAATTAGCATGCCTTTTAAAAGCATATCATGAATCCTCATACATATACCAGATCACTAGGATCATTAGACAAACTTAAAATTTTCACACTTTCACTCTACATTATAACCCAATACCCGGTATTCAGCTTTACCCACTTACTTTCCCAGACCTCAGTTATACTGAAACTCCACTATACCAGAATCCTTCATACCAAAACTCTTCATATCAGACCGGAGCCTTCCAATTGAACTTTACATTACCTTTTTCCTTTTCCATGTTTCCAGTACTCGGTATCTGGTGTACAAAACACTTACAATACGAAATACTTTATTATCAAATATTTTCTCTTTCACTTCTGGTGATCTTCCAATTTGCAAGCTCCTACCATAAGAGTTACACATTTTTTTTTACTTGGGTCCCCAAGTCTTTTCAGTCTTGGAGTGTGTTGTGACACCACACAACAACTTGCAACCAATAAAACTAAATTTAAACCAAACTTGAAATTAAATCACCAGTTGTAAATTAAAACTTATACATATTTTAAAACAATAACTTTCTACCTTTACCTAGATTCTGGCATTAAAAAGTAAAACTCCACTGGAAAAATCCATGTGTGCTCTGATTAATTCTAGTTTTTGGAATTTAGTAAAAAGAATCAGTTCATTAACATTGAACTACATAATATAGTAATCCTCCAAAGCTAACCATGGATAGAGCCTTGTTGCTAGTCAAGTGTCCATAGCCCCGACAAGGTTATCTCTGTAATTCCCCCAAACATAGCTCTACTGCTAGTCAAGTGTCCATAGCCTCGATAGAGTTATTTGGATAGCCTAAAGAGTTGATATCTTTTTTTTTTTTTTTAAATATAGCAATGATAGCACATTTTCACTTTTGATATTTCAATGATAGCTTTTTTATCAACTTGCAAGAAATGAAGCACTGCTATTAGGTTGGGAATTAAATGGTAGTGAAGGTTACTTTTTGATTTTTCATTCAATGTAAATCCCTTCATCAATTCACTACTTCCCAAAAACTTATTTAATGATTCCCTGTAGGTGTGTGTTTTCAGCTAAATTTCACTAATTTATGCCAAATTCTAGCTAGCTGTAGCTCGCTATATGTTAAAAAATATGCATAAATTGAAATTTAGCAATAGACAACTTAATTACCAAGTTTAAATCTAAATTTAGAAACATTAGTTACCACCCTTCCAATTAAATTTTATGGAAACTACTAAAATTTTTGCTCGACTTGATGGCACTGCACCTCATTAATGGATTAAAATGTCATGATTACCTTGAAACATGATCACATTATTCTGTATTAAATTTGCACGCCTTATTCAACACGTATTATATCTTCAAGTTACTTGGGTGATGACATGTACTTCCTTGCTGACTTCATTTTCCTGTGTATTCTGCACACATAAGCACCTCCATAATTAGTACAACTCTTTTTAAACAATTTGAAATGACCACTATTAATTTTGAAATCTTCAACTTGCTTGATTCACAATCTTTGTATTGCTCAAATTTGAAGCAAATTCACCAAATATGTGTAAAGAATTAATTTGATTTAACCTTTAATTCTAAAGATTATTGTTCAGCTACCACCTCACTTACAGTTTCCCAAAAAACAATTACTCAAGGCAACTATGTACAACTTCCTTATGACTTTCTATAAATTTTACCATTTCTTCTCGAAATCTCCACACTTCTCTTTTCTTTTCCTTTTGTTTTAGCTTCTGTAAATCCGCTCTGTGTCTTTGCATTTGCTTCTTAGCCATGCATACTCCAATTTTCTTAGGTTGTTCTCATAAACAAAATATTTTCTCAGGAAGTATCACACCACAAAGGCTTGAAAAGGTCTTCTTCATTAGGACTTCCAGTTTCACTGTGCCAAATTTATGCTTAGTCCTTGGGGAAAAATATGTTGTGTCCAACTGCAACTTTCATTTCTACTCTGACATTGCTTCTCACTTTGTAGCATCACTTCTAGACATTGGGATACCTGTTGAAGACGTTCATGCTGCTGCCAACTTGATAGTGAAACTTGAATTCTTGGAGAATCTGGATACCATTTTAGTTGTTGTACATCTGACCATTGGGATTCCATCCATGGATGACATTCCTTGGTTCCTTGAACATGGGGAAGTGGTTCCACTTTTCCCCTTTCTTACTAATCTCCATATCTAAGACTTTGAAGCTCATCAGGAACTCGCTTACACAGGATATTTAACCCTAATAGAAGAGGCGTCCCACATCGACTGAATGGCTACTATCGTTTGCAACTTTGCTCACTCTTCTTTTTGACTCTTTTTTAATTTTTTGAACAAGGATTTTTGGATATCTCATGTATATACGTGATACACACACATATATCTCTTTTGGTACATTTTAAAGTGTTTTTTACTATGTATGGATTTATTATTTCTCTTTCTCAATCCAATTTTGCAAAATGTTTGAATTCACTCTCATGTGTAAGATAAGTTTAAGTAGAATTTGCTAATGTAGAGGCCAAACAAAAGAAAAGAAAAAAAAATTGAGGAAAGAAAACAAAACAAGCACAAATAAAACCCTAAAAAAAATACTACTAACCCTAACTACCCTAACTATAACATTACAAAAGATTAACTCTAATAAAACAATTTATTTCAATTCCTATGACTATTTCTTCTACAGTTTTTGTACGAATTACAACATATTTGTCTTTAAATTCTCTTATCAAAATTTTTAATATTCTATTGTAACAAAATGAACTCATTAGAGATTGATTGCACACATTTCATTTGATGTGGCCATACTGTACCTTCTTCCAACCCTAGTCCATTTCCATGAATGGCTGCATTTATTTATTTGCTTCCTTCTCTTTTGAAAATCTTCATATCTTTGGACCTGTCTTCACTTTACATTTTTTTAGACCAAGATATATCACTACTTATATTGCTATCAGAGAGAGAAAAAGTAAAAAATTGATATTCTATATCTTGTATAAAATCAAGAAAATGTCTTTTTATAGTTGGTGAATTTCCAACTTGAAGCACAATACACACATTTCCCACTCAATTTTCTTGCTCTATCTCGTTATCCACATTTTTGACATATACAGGAAATGATGATTCATCAATGTTGTTTCCTCGTTTGTGATGAAATATCTCTGAATCTTGACATTCTCGCCTGTTTTCCTGCAAAGAATTAGAATTTTCTTTATAATAATCACAGTTTTCCAACTATTTTGGTATATCAGTTGATTTTTTAATATTTCCAACTTCACTAGGGAATTTTTTTTTTCTTGTTAACAACCCCTTTCTTTTAGCAGTTAAAACTTCTTATGTTAATGGAATTACTCTACTTATAACCAAACAGACCCTAGGTAGAAAAATTTCACACTCAAGTTCACCGTGGTTAGCTGTATCATGAATTCTACACTTGATGACTCTTCCAAAAGTAAACAAACTCAAAAGATGCAATTTTTTAATAAGAATTTTACAAAGTTTTCCAACTTCCGTAATGAAGATTAGCTTGCATTCAACCTCTCATTCACAAGCTTCTTGCCAAACTTAGAACCAATGTTTTGAAACACAATTCTAAAAATTTCAGAAAATGATACCTAAAATATTAAATGGGGGCCCCTCCTTCTAGTTCCAGTTCTTGTTGATGACGATTTTACTCACAAAAAATAGGGCGAATAAATTCTTCACAGACAAGACTGCAAAGAACCTATCCTTCCTTAAAGATATGGAACAAAGATGACCTACGGGATAATTATGAATTCATAAAACAAAGATTGGCTTTAATTCAATCCCAAGTCTCTAATAACCAGGTCATGGTTGCACTAGGGTCGCTCTCAGGTAATGATGTGATATTGCTGTTAATCTCAAAGGGACTATAGTTATTCTTTGAATATTTCAGATATACATTCCAAATTGAAACAATGAGTTCAAACATCATGAAACCAAAAGATTTTCCATAATATTTCATGAATATCACAAATTCTTTACTATCACATAAGTAGATTTAGCATTAAGCATTCAACAGTCATATGGAAAACAAAGGATTTTCAACAAAATTTCTTCCATTCAATTAAATTTTTGGAACATTTTCAAATATTTAAACATCTATTCTAAAACAAAGTATAAAAAATACTGAAAATTAAAAGTTTCTCCCAATTATTCTCCATGGATGCCCCAAAGAATTAATTAAAATAGAGAAAACCACTTTATACTTCACCATATTTCTTCACAATTACATATAAAATGGCTTTTAAAGAGAGGGGTTTCATTTATGGACATTGAGTAGGTTCTGTATGTACCATTAAACAACGCAACATATAGTCTTATTCGATCGAACTAACAAAACAAACTACAAAAGATACTGAGATAGGTAACTATCTAATAAGCTCTGATATTAATTAATGTCTACCTGCATACAAAGTTTTAAGCTAGAATGGTTCATAAAATAGGAAAAAAAAACTTAAAAGTTTATGCTCCTTCAACATCCAGAAATTCCAAACATAAATAAAAATGAAGCATCCTCTGGTCTTTTATAGAACATAAGGCTCATATAGGATAAGAAAACTACATGAGAAGAAATTTGAGGGACCAATCTCATCGAGACATGTGGAATATAATGACCAATAGGAGAATTGTAATTGAAGTCAATGGAAATCAACTCCAATTACACATTGAAGCTCTTCGGGTTCTACTTTTTCATCTTTGTCAGGATTCCTTATGAAATCAAACAAATTTGCTCAAACAAAAAATATATAGGAGCTTCATGTGATAATAGAGTGATCAGGTTGAAGTTGAACTCCTATATTTCAGGTTCCTCAATTTGAACATTCTAGGAATGAATCACTCCTAGAATAGATACACTTTATTACTGCATGCTTGAACTCCAACATCCCAGTATTTTGGTATTTGGCACATCTTTACAACAAACTCCATTCCAACATGAGACTTTTAAGTGCATCATTGAACCTAGAAATACCATCAGATTTGTTTGTAAATACAATTTTCCTAACCATACATACCAGAGCTTTACATCACAATCGATATCTCCTACAATCACAAATTCCACACAATAAATCTCTTAAAAAGACATTTTATAACATCTCATGTAAATAAAACCATTATTCAAATGTTAGTAAAAAAATTCTCATAATTATCACGCCTATTAAAAGCATATCATGAATCCTCATACTATACCAGATCACTAGGATCATTAGACGAACTTAAAATTTTCACACTTTCACTCTACATTCTAAC
>VDFB02146391.1:0-12207 GCA_007258455.2 Sequoia sempervirens | reverse complement strand
TTTGGTTCAATCTGCAGAAATCACCCTCTATCTTCCCAGCCACCATGATCTGATTTTTTTAGAATATATATATATATATTTTATAAATGATTTTTCTGTGTTTTTCTGAATTTATCCTCCCCTTTTTTTCTTTCCTGTCTGGAATTATCTACCTTTATATGGCCTGATTTGTCAAGAGACATGGCTTTTGGCATTATTTGCACCTCCTCAAGGGACGTAACCCTTTACTTAATTGTGGCTGTTGAAATAAGTTTGACCGTTGCCTTTTTGTAGGGTTAATGCCTTCTCACTAAGAACCGATGCCTTTAGATTTATTTATTTATTAACAAAGGCACAGTCATATTTAAATATTAGTTTCTTGGAATATTATTTTCAGACTCAGTTTATATTTAGTTCTATTATTATGATAGTTATAATTAACAGTAACTCGTTCTTTTTTGTATATTAATTGTATTACAATTATATTCTTGTGAATATTAATTTCTCTATTATGATAATTATATTATAATTATAATATTGTTTGTAACTGTAATAATTTTTGAGTTGCTTTTATTTATTAATAATGATAAAATTGCCCATATATATATTTTTATTTATTTTTCTCATTTATTTATATTTCAATGTGCTACAATTTTGGGGACATGACACTCACTGCCCAAGGAAATGAAGGCTCACTGCTAGAATAGAAAAGAAGATAGAGAAGAATGTTACACAGAGAAATCCACCACAACATCACCAAAACCTTCACAGCTTGACCGAAGAATTGTAGACACTTGCTCACTACATCCAACAATGTAACACATGAAAGCTCGCACTGCACTTCTCAAATTCACACTCTAATACTTTGCAATTTGCATCATTCGCATCATGCTTGTTTATCTTTGCATCCCTCAACAACTCAACTCATATTTATATCATCTTCAACCTTGAAACCATTCTCCAAGGTCGGCTATGCACATCAACCGTGCAAATTCAAATTAGGCCGGCACCAAAACACTTTCGTGGTGGATAGAATTGAAGGCGGACCACAACACTCCTTATTTGGGACCCAAATCTATTAGACCATGTTACAACACGCTTCTACAAACAATAAACATGCACCACAATTAGTGTAAACACCACGGTCGACCATTACCCGTATAAACACCATTAAACTTTTAAGTACATGCTTCCTTAAATCCAAAGACGACTCACAGACACCACATAACACTTGAACGTGATCTAGAATATTCCACAAATACCTTGAAATCCAACAAACTCCTTTGCAATTTCACCTGAAGAATGTACACATGCAGTACACTCAAACAATTCTGCCATACACTGCAACTTAAGAAACTGACTTCCGAAGCACCAAACCTCGAACAACTTCAACTGAAGAAAGATACCAACCCTATCAACACGCCTTCAAGTCTGCAAGAGTTGAATCCAAATTGCAGAGAAACACGGAGCAAAAACATTTCTCCCAAACACCTTTGCATTACACTATTCACACATTGGTGAACACAACTTCTTTTGCACAACGATCCAACACACCAAATTCTGAATACAATCCCTTTAAACACCTCTGATCAACATATCTGAAACGCATAGGCAGATCTTGAACCTAGAAGAAATGTGGAGCGACACCAAAACACTACTCTTCAACCCAAAACACACTACAACTCATTGTTTCTTTTTTTTTATCAAATTTTCTCAAAGGCACCTGTAATGCCCCTTGTCTCACCTTGCCCTAGAATTCGCTTGGTAATTGGGTTTAGGGTTTCTTCCTTTCAAATGAGTGTTCTCTCTAATGAGGTGATCTTGGATTGAAATCTGCATTCATCATATAATGATATTTCCACACATATACACTTGTTTGTTAGCATTAATATCCAGATATCAAATATAAACATAATCATAAATGGAACTATGAAGACATATGAGGAGTGGCATGGGTGGATCCGCTTTGAAGTCCTTTGCCAAGCCCAAGAGGTTGTATACCACAATCCTCTCTTCTCAACGACTTAGTACCTGCTTTCTCCACCCATGTCATCACCTCAAAAGGCACTTAACCTACCGGGGAAAGTCAGGGGAGCGTATAAGTGGTCTAGGCCTACCACCCCTGCATGGCCTTGGTGGATTCTTAAGTGGGACCCCCACCCCTCCATGGCCCACCCATGCCTTCAGATTGGGCAGAGCCTTAAGTGGAACTTCCACCCCTCCATGGCCCATCCTTGCCTTGGGTTCCGGGGGTGGAATCTTAACTGGGGTTTTTAGGCACCACTTTCCTCAAGCCCTTCCTCCCTAGCAGGTTTGCAAACATTTAGAAGACAATCTTTTAAGCAATCAAATACATTTGTATTCACTATGGATTCCTATCAAATCATTTCATAGATCAATTATAATTATGATGCTATTAAAGAAACCATAGTCACTTAATAGAACGATTATAATCATGATTTTACCAAAGAAAACATTGCACCAGTAATCAGATTAGCAACATCTATTATGCATATTAATACTAGAAATGCTATGCAACTCTCTTACCTTCCTTCCCAATCGACCTGTTCTTCATACTTAGAAGATATCGTTAGTGTAGATCAAGTAAATAAAAATCTAATATCCTTGCTTATTTAAAATATCATAATTACTTATAAGGCCTAATAATTGCTGCGAGCATCGTTATTGCACAATCATATATATATTTCTAATTGATTTCAATTTACAATAAATACTTGGGCATGCATATATATTCCACGTGATATATATATCTATATTTATAATAATATTAAACTTACAGCTCTCATATATTCTTGACAATATATTTTATCCTTACTTTCCATCTGCTGCCTGTACAGATCTCTGATTGAATAATATACTAATTCCCTCAATCCTGATTCCAGAATCATATTCTTTCCTTCTCAAATCTCCTGGTCCCCTTATCCTCCGATCTGTTCTTATTATATCTTGATATTTTAATTGAAAGGATGTGACTTTCTTTAGGAGAGATGTCGTTCCCCAATAGACAACCCATTTCATAAAAAGACAAACTTTTTGTCCTTTCCTAAGCACTGCTTTACTAGGACGATGGAGGTTAATGTTTGCTTATATTAATCATACAAATCGCTGCACTTTATATTTCTGCCTTATAAATCCATGAAACCGCTGCTTGTTATTTATTCGTTTCTTGAGATGCAATCTTCATCAGATATTAATAACAGCATAATCTTATCTATGGTAATTGGATTTATAATGTTATTTTAGATGGTCTTTAATTATATATTTATTATTTTTTTTATAAGTATATTATTTATATTTACATGTTTTATATTAATATAGTCTTATTTATTGTTTCATTAGTTTTATGTACTTTATTTAATATTTATTATATTATAATGGTTATAATAGTATTTAAATTTGTATTTATATTTTTACTATTTATATGGTTATTTATTATATTTATTTATTTGCTTGAGTTTTTAGTGTTGCAATTTCGGGGACATGGCAAGCACTTGGAAACCAGACACCTAAAACACATCCTCATCATCTTCATCACTTCCTCAACCATAGACAGAAGCTTATCAAAGCAACACTAGAGGTTGACACTAGTAGCTTACTAATGACAACATAATGCAACTAATCAAAGCATTGTCAATGCAACAACATAGGCAATACCAACAACTACACATACTCTTGCAACAATCTTCTTCTCATATAGTTGACACCAATGACAACATAGGCTTGTTGGCATCAATGACAACACCAACTGCTCATACTTGCAACAAAGACTTCTTTCCCCACATTAAAATTCACTATAAATCATTCTCAATTTCAAATTTTCTGAAGTTAATTTTACATGGAAAAATCATAAAAATCCCAAAACTCTATGGATGAATGCTCAAGTTTCCAAATTTCAAATATTTAAAATTTAAAGATACCCTTTAGTTGCAAATATGCACAACATGACACTTGTAACATAAAATTCACGTTTCACGAATTTTGGGAATTTTTTCCATAAGAGGGCACAAAATAGAGTTTTTTCATAATTTTAAAACAATAAAAACTATTCAATTAAAATACATGGAATTGAATCTAAAAAGAGGCCCTATGCTTCCTTAAGCGTAAGCATAACAACCATCCAAAATAGGAATTTAAAACATGGAGAAATGAGGAAAAATACCTCAAGTATGCAATCACAAAATTCACCATTTTCATCCATTCTTCTTCAAATTTTAGAAGCATATCCAATTGCAATGCAAGCGATCCAACAATCCTGCCTTTGCAATTCAATTATGATCCAAGCAAATCCAAATCCAAAACCAAGCAGTTCCACTCATTTTTCAATTTTGAGAAGAGTGGGTTTGAGAGAGAGAAAGGAAGAAATTTTCAAACATGAAAAGAAGACCATAAAAGAAAATCCTTTTTCTCTTTCTATTTTCACTTTTGTTTTTTTTCTCGTTTATTTCACTTTTCTATTATTTCAATTTCTCATTTCACAAAATACATATGGCAATTAATTTAAATTGCCTAAGTTATATTCTTTTCCAACAATAAATAAAATATTAACATTTAATCTTTTCCTAGGCAATTCAAATATTTAATTAATTTTCCAAAGCCAAAGAAATAAATTTCAAATGACTATTTAACTAATTGCAACAATTAAATACTATTTCTAATGCATACTAAATTGCAATTCCTCCTTTTTCTTTTCTTTCCCAATTTCCCAATCCCCAATGCATCAAGCACTATTCATAAGCAAGATTTAATCTTTAAAATACAATTGACACAAGCGGAATAAAAAACCACATTAAAATCATGCATTTGTTTGTTTTCAACAACACATGGAGTCCAAATTTGCCTCTGATTTAGATTGGATACAATAAAGGAAAATAGGGCTCATCTTGCACTCAACTGAGTGCAATAGTGGCTACCAAACACATTAGTCCAAAGTGATATCTTTGATATAACCACCATTGGAGAATAACTCAAACTTGTATAATCAAGTGGAGAAATAACCTTGTACCTACACCCACTCAATGCGTTCTGAAATGAATTGGTAATTGCTTACTTGCTTGTATTAAGAAGGAAAGATTACAATATATAGAAACTACAAAGCACTGTAGATATTAATGAGTCTAGCTACTTCAGCTAACTACAACTGTAGACATTTAAGATGTCTACCAACCTCTACCTACTCACTATAGAAGACATTTAAGATGTCAACTAACTAATTACATTATTGACCATTACCAGTATAAAGAAATATTATTCTAACACCCTCCCTTAATGGTCAATCTATCAACAACACCAAGTTGCCCACTTAATTTGACAAACTTATCCGGGCTCAGAGACTTGGTGAGAATATGCCGCGGTAGTCTGATCCACTATTGGAACATATTGCAGCTGAACTGATCCGTCTTCTACCAACTTGCGGATGTAGTGACAATGAAGCTCGACATGCTTGGTACGTTCATGGAAGACTAAATTTTTGGCCAGTTTGAGCACCCCTTGATTATCAGTGTACAAGGGAGAAGGTCTTGCTTGTGACATGTGCATGTCAGAAAGTATCCTGCGAAGCCAAACTGCCTCACATGCCGCCTTAACTGTTCCTCTATATTCTGCTTCAATCGAGGAAAGAGCCACTGCCTGTTGCTTCTTGCTGGTCCATGTTACAACACCTGTACCCAAACTGAATACATATCCAGAATTTGATTTTCGGTCATCCATTGATCCTGCCCAATTTGAATATGTATAACTAATCAGCTTTGGATCCTGGCACCTGCTATACAAAATGCCATATTCTGAAGTGCCTTTCACATATCTTAGCATTCGCTTCGCTGCAATCCAATGATCAACTTTTGGAGCTGTGATGAAGTGAGAAATGTAGCTCACGACAAAACTGATATCAAGTCTAGTGGCAGTGAGGTAGATGAGACTGCCCACTAGTTGCTTGAATGTTGTCTCATTTATTGCAAGGAATCAGATTTGGCTGATAACTTCAACCCCTTCTCCATAGGTGTGGAGGAAAGTTTGCAATCCTGCATCCGAAATTTGTCAAGTAGGCTTCTGGCATATTTAGACTGAGAGATAAAAATGCTACCAGTGATCTGCCAAACCTCAATACCCAAACAATAATGGAGAAGCCCCAAATGTGTCATGTCAAAAGCCTGACACAAATGCTGTTTGATTGTTGCAATCAAATGTGCTGAACTTCTAGAAATGATCAAGTCATCAACATAGACAACAAGAAACAAAATATCATCACCAGAGTGCTTGACATACAAATTAGAGTCAGAAGGGCTGCACTGAAAGCCATGATCAACCAAGTACTAATCAATCTTGATGTACAATGCTCGGGGAGCCTGTTTCAATTCATAGAGTGCTTTGACCAATCTACAAACCTAATGTTCTTTTCCAGCAACCTTGAAACCAAGGGGCTACGTCATGTAGACTTCTTCTTGCAACTCACCATTGAGGAAGGCACTGTTGACATCCATCTGATGAACTGCCCATCCAAACTGGGCAGCAATAGCGAGAAGAAGACAAATTGTGCTCATTTTGGCAATAGGAGCAAAAGTCTCATCATAGTCAATGCCCTCCCGTTGTGTGAATCCCCGAGCAACTAATCTGGCCTTTTATTTATCCAAAGTACCATCGACATGATACTTGACCTTATAAACCCATTTGCAGCTGTTAGGTTTCTCCCCAGGAGGAAGATCAGACAAAACCCAAGTGTGATTCTTTAAAAGACTATGCTATTCTGTCTCCATAGCCTTTTCCCACTCTCGAATTCGTTTAGCCTCTGAATATGTTTGGGGTTCATAGATGCTATGGATGTTGGCCATAAGAGAAAAATTGATTGTGTTTTGTTGCTTGCTCTGTCTGCAAGCTAATCTGCCCTCAATGAGTTCATCATCATGAAGATCTCCTATAGTTTTAGCCCACCACTTAGGTCGACAAGTAGAAGTAGCAACATCTGAAGTAGAAGCATCTCCTGGGATTTTTGGAACAAAGTCATTTGGATGTGAATCCTGAGGAAAATCAGATGGTGCTATATCATGACCGGTTCATCTTCAGAGTTAGAATGCTCTGAAGCCCTCCCATCAAGGGAACCAAGAGGAAGATGAACACCCTCATCAAAAGCCTTCATAGGGTGATCCGTAGGACTGGTAGTAGGAAGAAATGGACCAGTAGTCTCATCAATCACAACATCACGACTGAAGATGAGACGATGTGTCTCCACATCAATCATCTTGTACGCCTTGTGATTGTTGCTGTAACTAGTAAACATAAGTGTCTGGCTCTTGGAGTCCAACTTGGCACGCTTGGCTTCTGGAATCCGTACATGAGCTGTAGAACCAAAGACTTTCAGATGGCCCACCTTAGGCTTATGTCCTAACCAGGCTTCTTTAGGAGTCATCTTCTTAACGACCTGTGTAGGTGATTGATTCAGGAGGTAGACTGCAGTATAAACTGCTTCAGCCCAGTATTTCTTAAGGACATTTCTATACTCCATCATAGAACGAGACATTTGAGTAATGGTGCGATTCCTACGTTCAACGACACCATTCTGCTGAGGGGTGTATGGTGTGGTGAGTTGGCGCTTAATGCCATGTGTAGCACAAAAGGTAGAGAAGTGAGTTGAACAAAACTCCCCCCCATTATATGACCTTAGAGTGACAATCTGAGAACCTGATTCTTTCTCAACTGAGGCCTTATACTGCTGCAATGTACTGAACACATCTGATTTATTTTTCAAAAAATACACCCACATTTTTCTACTTAAATCATCAACAAATAATAAAAAGTACCTGGACCTAGTAATAGATGGAGTATTCATTGGTCCACATACATCAGCGTGAACTAATTGAAGTACCTTGGAGGCTCGCCAAGAATGACCATTTGAGAATGGTGTCCGATGCTGCTTCCCAGCTTGACAGGCTCCACAAACTCCATGATTTTGAGTTTGGATCTCAGGTAGACCAGCAACCAAACCCTCCTGAGACAGTTGAGAGAGATAGTGGACATTCAAGTGCCCATAACGCTGATGCCAAAGTTTGTTGATGGAAGTAGTCCTTGTTGCCAGAGCGTGCTCCTGAGAATCACTGGAATAAGCAAGTCTATACAGACCATGATCTTCAAGTCCCATAGCGATTGTAGTACAAGTCTCCCTATCAACAATGCTGCAGGTGGACGAACTGAAAACATCCAATTGGGGAGAATGCCGCATGATTTGACTGACTGAGAGAAGGTTATGTTCCATGCCTGGAACATAGTAAACATCAAGAAAGAGTAAATTTCTCCCTCCTAAGTGAATCTGGACAGTGCCCTTACCAACAATTGTGTACTCTTCGCCTCCTCCAAAAATGACAGAATTAGAGAATGGTTAGAATTTGGTGAACCAATCTCGACGATGAGTAAAATGCCGAGAAGCCCTTGAATCAATATATGAGGCAAAAGATTTGACTGGATCTGTAGTTCTCTTGGCCATAAAAGCATAAAATGCAGATTCTTTCTGCTTAGAGTACTTTGCAACATTTTCCTTTTGTTGAGATTCTCCCTGCTTCTTTTATTTAGAAGCCAATCGAATTCAACAGTCAACCTTCACGTGACCATATTTATGGCAATAATTGTACTGAACGTTCTTTTTCTTTTTGTTGTCTTGAGAAGAATGTAATGTCCCTTCCAAATTGAGACATTAGTTGTCAGTAGATTAGCTTATTATTCTAACCCTCGTAGGCTAATGAGGATTGTTAGAGGGTCTTCTGAGGCTTCCATCGTCGCCAGTATTTAGTGGCATTCAGTTATGGCTTTCGTTTGAGGCTTCTAGGACTTCGTATGCTCTACTTATTATTTATAGTAAGTTAGGAATGGATATAGAGGGACCCTTACTATTTTTAGTAAGGCACTTGGTCGTATGGAGATTCACAAAGTTGACCCCAGTTTCAGTCGGTTTGTTGAAATATGGAATATCGAAGCAGATATTAAAGTTTTAATGGCTCAAGTAATATTTTAATTATACAAGGAGTTATTATAAATTTATAATTTAATATTATAACTTCAAGGGGTCACTTCATCATTAAAAGGGGGCCAAATTGATTAATTAAATGTGGGCGCCTATCCCAAGTTGAAAGGTGAATATATTTAATGATGTTAAGTGATAACATTTAAATGTTACTAAATTGTGCTTTTGTGGAGAAATCGACTTCTTGAGGAGGGCTTATATATTTGCCTTGGGAATCAAAAGAAATTCATTCTATTGAGCATTGAGTTGGGTGAAAATTGTCTGAGAGAAGGAAGCCAAGGGTTTCATTCTTTTCTTCGCCATTGGAGAACGATTCATTCTTCAGTGTTGCAGCCATTTGAGGTGGTGAAATATCCATTTAATTTGGCCTTCAGAGAACTCCATTCAGTTGTTCTATTTGAGAAAAAAAAATCAGAGATTGGAAATAGGGTTTCAAAGCACAATCGAGGGAGATAGAGTTGGTTGAAGGGGAGAATCAAAGGCAAGAGTCATTGGTGATTACCAGCGCAGGTTTCAAGGGAGGTTTCAGGCTGATTTTTACCAGTTATTTGCAGCAAGGTGGCGGATCTGTCAAGGGGTGGGAACTAGGTCAAAGGGAGCCCCAAAAATCTCACAAAAAATACTAGGAGGTGTCCCTAGACTCTTAGCAGCCAGCCACAGCGGATTGGGAGAAAAAAAATGCAGTTATGAAGAGAATCAAATTTATTCATGAGGCACTTTTTTGGGTCTGCAACTTGATGGCAGCCATTAATATCAGCAAATCTCTTCGGGTATGCTTGTAGATTGTTCTCTTTGCAAGTATTCAATAAAAATAAGATATTTGGGGTGTTGCAATTTAGTTTTAGTTTATTATCATTTCATTTCCAGCATTGTCTTTATTTGCAAAAAGCAGAAAACCCTCACAAACACAAAAAAATTGTAAACCAAAAGAAGTTTCAAAACTAGGGCACAAAGTGTTCTTACGAAGAACCAGAGCCTTTCGGTTGAGAAGATTGAGGCTTCTCTTTGTTCTTAGCAGAAGATTTGGCAAAAAACGCTTGCTTTGTGGAGGTGGAACTGGTACTGCTTACAAATTGCTGTCTCCAACAATCTTGTTGTAGAAGCTTGTTACACAAGTTAGGAAACTTCAAATCAACACATTTGTTGAAGTAATATTGAGCATTTCAATGAAATGCTCATAAGATTTTGGCAAACTCTTCAAAGTAATGACAATCATGTCCTCTTCCTCCATTGTGCGACCAATCGCCTCCGACTGATCACGAATGTCCTTAATCTTTGTCAGATGCTCCTGTAAGGACACTTTCATCCAACATGATGGAAAAAAGCATGTTATTGAGAAAGAACACTTTCCTCTTGTCGAAGGTTTCATGAAGGGCCTTCAAATGATCCTAGATTTCCGTAGCAGTCTTGCCCGACAGTACTTGAGGTAGCTGCTCATCTGTGACTGAGAGTTTGATGAGCATGACGGCTTCCTGATTGCGTTCATCCCATTTGTCCTGATCCTTTCCGGCTATAGTGGGACGAGTTGAGTTCCCCAAAATGACTTGATCGAGGCAACGATATTCAAAGATCGTAATCATGTGTTGCTTCCAGGTGTTGTAATTCTTCCCATTGAACTTCTAGCTGCTTTCGAGCATTATATTTGTTAGAGATTCCATCACGTACCTCAAGGTCAAATTGGTGAAGGGACAAAAACCACTGCAGTGAAAACAAAAACAAGTTATGCAGGACAAATTCTAACGTAGAAATCGAAACCCTAGCATGGATTTCGAGATATAAAACCAATGCAGAGTTTTTAAGACAAAACCCAGAAAATTTTGAAAAATACCCAGAAAATTTCAGTAGCACCCACATGCACATATTTCGAGGCATGAACTTCGAGACACTCAGAAAAAACTAAAGACAACCCAGTTGAGATCTTGAAAAACCCACCAAGAATTTGGAATCGAAATTTTTTTTCAGACTTGAAACGAAGGAGGTTTTCTCGAAACCCTAGTCGGCTCTTCAAGAACCCATGATTTTCAGAGAAATGTGGAAAAACGCGGGCACAGTAAGCATAGAAAATCACGTCCAACAAGGAGAAGTTGTACAGCGGAGCTAGGGCATAAAAAACGTGACTCTGATGAAGCTTGAAATTGTGTTGAAGAAAGAACAAAAAATCGCGTATTAAAAATGTAGAAAAATGGTGCCCAAAAACTGTAAAAATCACGGCCAGAAATGGGTTAAATCCTCTCTAGAAACAATTGAAAATCTCGCCATAACCAGAATAAATCGTGCGCCAAGGTATAAGATCCAATCCATGCCCTAGATCAGACAAAATGCAAGCAAAACACGCAGCCAAAGCAGGTAAAAAAAATGCGTTTTTTCAAGCCCGCGTTCAAAATAATAACCACAAAAAATCTTATTAGGAGGGCCACGATTTTTCTCTTTGTAAAACCCTCGATTTTTGTCCTTAACTGAAGCACGAAAATCACTAAAAACAAGAGCCAAAAATTTGTTTTAGAGAAATTTTTTTTTCAAAAAAACTAAAAAATTTCGAAAGAAATTTTTAGAAAAACTAATTTTAATATTCTGGCTCTGATACCATGTTCTGAAATGAACTGGTAATTGCTTACTTGCTTGTATTAAGAAGAAGGAAAGATTACAATATATAGAAATTACAGAGCACTATATATATTAATGAGTCTAGCTACTTCAGCTAACTACAATTGTAGACATTTAAGATGTCTACCAACCTCTACCTACTCACTACAGAAGACATTTAAGATGTTAACTAATTAATTACATTATTGACCATTAATAGTATAAAGAAATATCATTCTAACACAATGTACACGTCAAGCACACCTACTCAATATATAATAGTTGAAGCAAATGAAAATCATCCAATGGGATTCTACATCATATAAACATATAATAATGATACATATATTGATATCCATGAATTAAAACATTTATATTCAATTAGACATATAAAGCATAACACATGCATCTCAAGGAATACAATTGTAACGAAATATATCAAGTCCTCACAAGGAACTTGGCACATTACCATACACACATCACAATGCAACCAAAACACCAACAACTAACATGTTGAGGAATACCATCATGAAACAGGCAGTCCATCACACCATACAACACTCAAGGCAACAAGCACAAGCATGACATATGCATCTCTTGATACATAGCTGGAAAACAAT
>VDFB02146389.1:0-18583 GCA_007258455.2 Sequoia sempervirens | reverse complement strand
ATATATATACATTACACACAATGTCATATTTGACATAAGCATTACATATTTCGTATATCCTCCTTGTTTCAATACTATGGTTTAGCTTCTCTAATCCAATACACGGAAATATCAAACATCCTTGTTCTCCAAAGATAATAGCATTAACGAAGAAAAACATAAGAGCAATTACTTCTATTCTTACCCAGACGACTTAGTATTTCTCAAATTGACATTTCATATAACACGAATAAGCATGATATCCGAGGAATATCCTCATTGATATATATATATACCTTAACGAGTGTCGTTACTTCTCATAGCTAGTACTTTGACTAAGTTCAATCCTTCAACCTTAATAGGTTAGATTCGTAAGAGATAATAAATTGCTTCCAACTTCCTTGTCTACTCAATTTTATTCACATTCAAATAAGGATAGGGTATAAACTCATATGATTATCATCCTTTACATAAGTATTTTGCATATACCTATAACAACAATCTCAAGTACAATAGACATGTAGGTTGAGTTTCGGTCTCCCAACATCCCCTTCTCAAAGTTGGTTACGACATTGATACCAAGTATTGGAATAATGAAATTCCTTTATACACATAGTTCTAATAAGTTCAATCATTCATATATAATAAGGTCCATACTTTCGATCTCATACCATTGAGCTGATTAAAAGTCTCAATCTTGAAATAAAAGATAATTTGGATATGTCTCCTAGCATACCCATTCTTGAGAGGGTTTAACACAAGAAGAAAGATGCTTATCATAAGGTTGACTGGTTTCTTTTTCTTGAAAGCACCTAATACTGAAGGTTTGGCTTAGGATCATTCACATAATAACCTTAGCTCTTCGATGGGAATCTATTCCTTCCTATAATTTTAGGCATCCCCTCAATAATCTCATCATATAATTAGAGCAATAACTTAATCTCAAACTAGATTGTCTAGATGAAGCCAATAAATAAGATATCCTAGTATCTTAAATAATCTTGCGCTATCATGTCACATCATCACCTTGGCCTTATATGACACAGAGACAAATAAAATTTTGGCTCAAATACGTGCAAGGTTGACTAAGTCTTCGGCCAAGGAAAATTAGATTTATTTTCAAAGCCTATCGGCTAGACACAATCACAACACAACAATCAAGTATGTTGGCCCATTTCAAAACAAGCAATGGTCTATAAATAGATACCAGATAATAAAGTTCTTAAATGGGGACAACAAGGCTTATATGCAACAAACAAAGCTTATACCATAACCATTATTCATAGTAAAATGATCTCACCTCTTACCGAGCCATAAATTTTATCGAAAAACAACCTTCTCTTTCAACACCTCACCTTCTCTACCCATTGTTCTGCTATCCAAGAGCATGTATGATATTTCACTCCCTTATTTCGATGGTGAAAGCCTTCTCCTCCTGTCATGTTGTCATGCGATATCAAGACTTTGATCTAACAATAAGCATTAGCAACTGTGCCTCCTCATTTCTCTGTGTTAAGCATCATTATTTTATATGGTTTCTCCATTGTGGAATACCTCCAGACTGGGATCCCACACACAAGCACTATTGATAGCTTTAGTAAGCATTAGAGAATAGTCTTCTCACATGGTATAGAAGAAGAATTTTAGAGATCTCTTCTCCCTCTCTAGAAAGATGATGCTTGCTCCTCGTTTTCTCCCTTTTTGCTTCATAACTAAATTCCCTTCCTAAGCACCTTTATTCCCAGATAAGAATGGATGTATCCTCCAAAATACTCTCTATAAGAATCTGTTATTCCAACTGTGTGTCGGCCTTTTACTTGAGTGTACTCTTAAACATTATTATCTTCACAATCGTCGGTCATGATGTTCTTGTGCGGCAAGATGCGGATCTTTGAACTACTGACTTCGTCTTAGTGGAGCACTGTAAAACTCCATGTCGATGCTTCCCCCAAAGCTTGTAGATGAATGACCCATAAGTCTTCTCAAGCTCCCTGCAAGAAAATAAAACAGTTTCCATCTATTTTGTTGGTGGTTAAATCCGTTTCATCCCATATGCTGGCCAAGAGAGACATTCCCCCACAAAGACCAAGGATTAATACAAGGGATGGTCATCTCTAAAAGACTTAGGGATTATTACCCCATCTTAATTTGCATGCGTATTTTTGAGGAAACTATTTCCCTTTACAAAGGTGGCATGAATGGTTTCTGCCACTCAGCCAACTACCATGATCAAAGCTCACACAAGCATGACACTTGCAAGACTATGGTGAGCTCCAAGCTCCCATTAGTTATGATGTCCACTATATCATTTTAAAAGCTTGAAAATCTATTTCCAAAGATAAATTAGTGTGTCACAGCCTTTCAAGGCTCATGTTGGCATTAGAAACAAGATGATATCCTTTTGAATTCAAAACGTGCTCCTCATGTAAGAGTTGAGCTAAACAATAAGCTCTACGGCTAGATTAGCCATTTAGAATAATCTCATATTATATATAAATATATATTAAAACTTCCAAGATTAATATCAACTTTACCATACAAAGTCGATGGTGTTCATTATTAATCAATACACAAGAAAAGTCACCCGCTCAATACGCACTTTCAATATTATCATCATGATCGACGTCCCTATGCAATATCCCAAAGAGAGTCATTTTTTGTTGCAATAGCTTATGCATGTACGTATGTATACATACATACTTGAACATAAATGTTGACAGTATCTATGTCTTTGTACACACATATGCATCCATGCACCCATCTATACGTGTACGAGTACATATGCTTACCTTATTGACAAGGTATACCTATATTCATATATTCATTTGTTTTATATAATAAAAGAGAGTTAATAACCCTTAAGAGAATCATATCAACACAAAGGTCAAATAATCAATTACTATCAACAAGCTTCTAAACACGATAAACAACAAGAACTAGACTTAAACGACATCAAAAACTTGTCGAATCAAGAAATAAACTTAGACCAAAAGGGTTGAGTATCCCTTACCCGACTCAACTAGGTTCACCATTTTGCATCAACACTAGACCTAAGATGGCAACAACCTGTTCTTTTCCTTGTATCTATATCCTTCTCTCCAATGATGCTCTCCCTCCCTTTCTCAGAGGGCGAAAACCTAATTCTTGAATGCAACTTTCCATCACCAACTAAAGATTAGTGTATTAATAATCATTTCATAATCCTCATGAAGTCATCACATCTTGACAACTTTTAAACACATGATAATTTTAGTGAAATAAACGTAACTCAAGATACATTGATTTTTCCAGACATTTTTCCTAAACTTCTAATCATTGAATCATGCGTAATCATCTACTAATTACTTTAAAAGTAAAAAGTAAAACAGAGTTAAAGTTAGGGATGTAACAACTTGACACAATTTGATTAACTAGAAGCACCACACCCATGACAAAAGGTAAAAGGTAATTAAGGAGATAAGATCACATGTGAGAAGCGTGATTTTTGAATCCCTGCAACTAAGAACTTTGAGACTATGACCCTCAATTTCATTTGATAGATTGAGCACAACCACATCTATGCCCATGAGATGAGGAGGCAAGAGATAAAACTTTGTACCTAGAAAGAAACAAAATAATATGAAGCACCATTTTCCACTTCCTAGTCTTTTCTTAGTTATACCTTCCCTTCTTCCTATATCCTAAAATACATCGACATAGATCATTTGACTTAATCCATCAAATTTCAAATAGTGTAATCATGGATAGCCCAAATGTAAGTAAATAAAAAAAATGATGGAAAGCATATAGATGGCTCTAATGAAGTGGACATCGAGATAAAATATGATAAAAAATTGATAAGAGAAGGTTAAAACATAAGACACAAATTAACAGAGAAGAATAATTAATCATTATATAGACTAAAATGGATTTTTCCAAATATAAAAGACAAATCAATCACCTCTATTGCTGACACAATACACGACATTGTCGTTGAACAAATAAAAATGTATTCTTAACAATAATCAGTTTAATAAATCCCTATACATGGAATCACTTTCAGAACCTTTCCTTTCTAAGAAAGTCGGCACGCGCATTAAATAAATAACGTCCCAAAACGTTACTAGTTTACTGCCGCCCCATTTGGTGCGTTATCAGTTCATTCGTTACAGCAAACAAGAAGATACGGCATCTCCACATAATTAATTTATCTCAGTTGAAAACTTAGGACTCGATGCGCCTGCACCCTCTGCATTTTCCTCGCCTTTACCTTGAACTCCTCCTTGTTTTGGGGTTTTGATGCTCTTCTTCCGCATCTTGGTGAGACGTGGATGGAACTGTTAGCATTTCCTCTTTTACCTTAATCTTGGCATGCAGAGCGCAAATCACATCATTCAGCGCTTCACAGGGCTCCTCCACTTTATCCATCAAAACCTCTATAATTTCTGCGCAAGTCATTTCCGCCCCATAATCCATCTTCTCCTTCACTGCTGCAAATAGAGGATGGTCATCAACCTGCAAGTAGTTGAAGGCAAGAGATTTAAAAGCATCGAAAGTGCAGAAGGAGAGGAGAATGTGTATGTCCATCCGCCCACTTCTGAGCAGGGCGGGATCAAGCATTTCCTTGTGATTCGTTGTAAACACAATAATGCGCTCCTCGCCGCAGCAGGACCACAGCCCGTCCGTGAAATTGAGCAAACCAGACAATGTAATGCCGCTTCTCTTCTGCTCTTCTTGATCGCTTGGTGAACGATTCGAAACCCTATCAGCCAGATTGAGAGAGCAGTCAATGTCCTCAATAATAATCACAGATTTCTCTTTCGTTTGGGTGAGAAGCGCGCGGAGCTCGGCGTTGGCACGCACTTGCGTAAGCTCCAGATCGTAAACATCGTATCTCATATAGTTAGCAATGGCAGCTATGAGGCTCGATTTCCCTGTTCCAGGAGGCCCATGAAGAAGATACCCGCGCTTCCAGGAACGCCCAATTCGCCTGTAAAATTCTCTTCCCCTTTTAAAGCGGTCGAGATCCCTCAGAATTCTGGACTTCAGCAGGGGATCGAGAGCGAGAGAGGCGAAGGTCGAGGGATGTTTGAAGGGGACTCCTGTCCATCCTTCACCCCAAAGAGCACCTCCTGTATTGGTATACAGTGTGAGATCTTTGTTGAGCGTATTAAGCTCTGCTGCGCGATTTGTAATGTAATCGAAGTAAGCGCAGAGGAAGCGAAGTAAGCGCAGAGGAAGTCTTTGTCTGGCTTCTCCGCTTTGAGAGTAAATCTCCGCCTCTCGTTCGCTGCATTGCGGTCTCCTCCTCCTTCTCCGTTGCGTTGGTCAACGAGGGCACTGTGAGTCCACCATACCCTGACTCCCCTGAAGCTGTCCTCCACTACCTCATCAAACGCTGGGCAGAACCCCAAATTGGTGGAATTCCTGGCACGAAACACAGTCAGTCTTCGGGTACGGGCAACGCAATCTATGCCGTCGAGATAGCGCTCAACGATTTCATAGAGATCGTTGGCGTTCACTCCATGACTGTCCTTGAATTCTGGAATGTCCAGATGGTACTTGGGAGGGTTGAAATAATCCTTAATAGATGATAACCAATCCATTAAGATTTGGCGCAGGTGTGGGGGAAGAATGTTTTGCAGCAGCGTGAAAAAGACCTATAAATGACCATATTTTTGCAATCAGATCCTCCATCGCCAACAGATATTCAAACGGAATTTATCTCTTTTGTTTAAAGAAATCTGTAGGAAGTATGGTGATGCATTAGAGGTATTTAATTGTCTCCCCACATCGCAAATGTGCGCGTTCCTACGCGTAAATTGGCTGTGGAATGCACCGATGCATGCACCCGGCTTGATACCATACATGCATTAGGCATAATAATTCAGGGCAGTTTGAAAGCTACAGTTATGTAATTTAAGGATGGGGGTGTCAAGAGGCAGAGTTTATAGCACTCCAGTTCAAAGCCAGTTAACGGTTACCGATTCCTTTGCACTCCAGTTCAACGTCAGCCAACTGCACTCCAGTTCAACGCCAGTTAACTGCTGCAAATACTCTACATGCAATTTAATAACCGCCCTTACGAAGTTAAAAATATCGACGCCGTTCAAATCAGATTTGTTCTTAAACCCTGTGAAACTCATACAAATCGTCCATTTCTCCCTTTGTTTTTAGCTATCTGTAAATCAGAATGAAACATTGGATGCCTTCTGTGATGTGCTTATCAAATTTGGTTGCTGGAGGGAGGTGAAAACAGTGAACAAGTAAGATATCTGTGTTGTTTTTTATTTTTCTTGTGATCACACTGCAGAAAATCCATTATGTTCTTCACATTGCCTGCAACATAGATCAAAATAATGCAATTTTGTGAAGTCCTAAGATTTCAACTTATCTGCAGCATATTTCAGCATAACCTTTGGTATTGCTTTGCATATATCATCTCAAGCTTCCAGGCTCATATGTAGTTAGTTTACTACAGAAGAAGCTCAGGCTCAACGGTTCATGATAAAAAATGTTCCATGCATGCCATCTTCAGGGCCCTTAGAAAGAAGGTTGCAGTACTCACATATGTTATTTTTAGGAGATAAACTCCTCTGCTGATCTTCTAGCAAATTACAGAGCCAATTCTATGGTTAATGGGAGGAACCTAAACTCTGATAACTCTCTTCTGTGGGGAGGGTTGATTATTTGCTGACTAATGATTGGGTTTCACGCCATAGATAATCTCTGCTATTCTCTGTTTAACAAGTCATAGATATTCTCTGCCCTTATATGTTTAACCTTGAAGAGGGTAACAGACCCATTAAGAGATCTCTTTGTGTATACACACAACATAGGTTATTATTATTATTTTTTAATTAAAAATGTCACTCATGAATCTGAAAAAAATTAAATTATTTATGTTTTAATTATTGTCGATGTGAGAATCTTTTAATTTTTAAACCTTCTCAGAAGTTATCTTTCATCATTTTTTTTTCCTATCATACAATTAAATGTAGATAAACTTCTATGCACTTAGTAGCATCAATAACATTTTTTCATGTTCATTTAAAGTTCAACATCATACTTAATATAGATAAACTTTTATGCAGTTAGTAGAATCCAAACATCTCTTCATGCTCATTTAAAGTTTAACATCACCCTATTAACCTTGCCTTAATTAGGATGGGTAAGACATAAGGCAAATAACTATGTGCCATAGGTTTTTCAATCAAAGTTCTTAGAAGAGAATGTCAATGGAACATCACAATTTATTTTAAATATAGTGAAGTAACTCAAGTAGTTGAACACATGTGCGGCTTAGTTTAACATCCTAAAGTTAGGTCATCAATCAATTTGCTTTCCTACTTGTTTATGAGTCCTTACAATCAATCAAGACAATAGTTATCTACTTGCTAATAGACAATACGTCACACACTTCTTATCCCTTACATGCTTTATGAACATAAATTTTATGTCTTTTAGGTTCCTAATTCATTAATTAAAACTATCCTAATTCATTAATCAAAACTATCTATATCCACCAATTTGACAGATAAACTAACAATACTAATATGGTTGAACACTAATCAAAACTATCTTTATCCAATCACAAATAATCAATCACAATCACAAATAATGTCTTACTAATTGTCGCCCCTTTAAATATAGTATCCATGCTTGATTTGTTGAAAAACTTGAAGATTTGAGTAGCCAATCAAATGACAGAATCCTAAAGTGAATTAGGATAATAATTGACTCCAATATAACAATCTATATGTAAGATTTCATTTTAGTATAGTGTTAGAGTTGGCTTATCTTTTATTATTTTCACTAATATCATCTAAGCATTTATTCACAAACTCTTTGACCCTATGAAATAAATCTAAGAAGATGTTATCTTTAAATTCAACCATATGAGATAAATTTGAGAACCTATCTCTTAGCCAATGATGTAATATCAACTAGGCACTCACTCTTAGATGCTTCAACCTTGTGAGATAAATCTAAGAATACCTCATCCTCAAACTCAATAATATGATATAAATTTGAAAACATATTTACAAACACTTCAACCCTATTAGATAGGAAGTTATGTTATCTAAGGAAATTTAACACCCTTTTTGTACTCACCCAATTTAGATCCATATTTGGTTGCCATTACGAGAACCAATGCCTTTGTCTTCAAAAGAGATTTATATCATCCCATGATCTAATTAGATATTTGGCTTTTTTAACTAGAATCTCTCTCTTGATTTGTAGTGCCTTGTTACAAATAGTTTTCATTAGCACCCCTCAACCCTAAACATTTACAAGGATATAAAAACAAAAATGGAAAATTGATTAGTTAGTGATAGTACTCACCTAATTTAGATCCATATTTGGTTGCCATTACGAGAACCAATGCCTTTGTCTTCTTTAAAAGAGATTTATATCATCCCATTGAATTAGATATTGGACCTTTTTTAATTAGAAACTCACTCTTGATTTGCAATGCCTTGTTACAAATACTTTTCATTAGCCTCCCCTCAACCCTAAACATTTGCAAGGATATAGAAACATAAATGGAAAATAAATTAGTTAGTGATAGTACATTTTATCAAATAAGGGAATCCATAATTTTAATTTTTTTAATAAATTAGCTTATATCACTTTCTATCAACTAAAAATATAATAATACACTATTCACAAAAAAAGTGGATGGTAGAAGGCCAATCATTAGAGTCTAAGTGGAACCAAGTCCAAATAAAAGATAAAAAAACATTCACAACGAGGTTTAGCTTGAACATCAATACAAATAAAGAAAGACATTAAGTGATAAGAGCAACACTAATAAGAAGGAGATCACAATAGGTTATTAAGAATGAACAAGGAAAAATAGCTAAGTCTAGGTGAGGGAGCTTGATAAATTCTGACTAACTAAGAGCACCAAACTCATGATAAGAGGTGGAAGGTGATTGAGATGGATGAGACCACCTATAAGAAGCATGATTTTTGGATCCTTACAACTAAGATCTTTGAGACTAGGTATTTTGCATTGTTTCCTCCTTGTCCTCCTCCATCATGCTGCTCATGTAGGACACTGTGAATCCACCACAACTTGACTCCCTTGAAGCAATCCTCTACTACCTCATCAAATGTTGGGTAGAACCCCAAATTGGTGGAATTTTTTACATGAAACATAGTCTTCAAGTATGGGCAATGCCATCTACATCTGCGAGATCACAATAATTGGGTTTACCCCACACATCAACAAGGTTAGGAATGTCACCAATAGGCTCCTAGCCATTAAACACCCTCCTCCTCCTAGTCTTCATCAATAGACTATTAAGCATGAACAAGGAAAATAGTCAACTCTAAGTGAGGGAGCTTTACAAAATCTAACCAATTAGGAGTACCACACCCATGACAAGAGGTAAAAGGTGACTAAGAAGGATGAAATCACATGTGAGAAGCATGATTTTGGATCCTCGCAACTAAAAGCTTTGATACTAGGATCCTCAATCTCATTTGGTAGATTGAACACAACCACATCTATACCCATGAGATGGGGAGGAAGCAAGAGATAAAACACTGTAACTAGAGAGAAACAAAATGCTATGAAATACCATTTTCCACTTCTTAATCTTCTTCAAGTTATATCTTCCCTTCCTCTTATGCTCTAAAATATATCAACATAGATTTCTTTGCTTTGAAAAATCAACTAGATCAATAGCCTAACCAACTAGATCAATAGCCTAATCATGATAGGCCAAATGCAAGTAAAGAAAGAAAATGATGAAAAACTAGTGAAGTGGACAACGAGATGAAATATGAAAAAAAATGGGAAGACAAAGAGAAAGTATAGGACGTAAACTAAGAGAGAAGAATAATTACCGAAGGTCCTATATGAACTTTCGAAGTTCATTTTCTCCTTCAACGGATTTCAACGGATATAAACGCATTAGAGGGCATGGTTGATAGTTCGTTCGTCACCAACCGTTCATTGCAAATGAGATGAGATTTTAACTTCCCGCATTCTCCGCGGTAGCGGCACGGTCACCAACATGACGCTGCGTCATTTAAGACGTCCTTCCCCATCTCCAGCTTTAATGTGCAGGGCGACAAGATTATTTGTAAGCACGCAAATTGCAATGACAACTTACATTATTTAATGAGAGTCCTGACATTATAATGTGCCTGGCATACTATCCGTGCAACTGCAATCTCCTGCAATAAATTGTGCAGACAACGGCCTCCTTATTTCTTTGGCATACTGCAAAAATACCACTCATATGAACACATTTACTTGCTGAAAAGAAATCTCCATAATAGAAATGTTCAAGAAGCAGACCTTGTATAAGCCTGTCGATCTCAGAATATAGATCCTTTATAAGAGTAGACTTCATCATTTTCTGGTTAACCTGCATACACAAACAAAACATTCTAAGTCAATTATTGAAGGCATATAATTTATAAGAATTGTAGGCATGCATCATGACAAAGAAATAACTGCAAACCTCCGGTTTGTTCTTGACACTCTTAGCTCAATGAGCATAATCCAATGTACTGAGAGTTCGCAGGGTTGTGGCGCTCGGATGATTAACGGTTCAGTTGCTAATGGTGGCTGTACGGTGCAAAATAAAAATTTCATTTTGTTATTATTATTTTTTCTTCGAATTTTGTTACGATTCAGGCTTTGAGGGTTTGATGATTTTTTTCTTCTGTAGTTGGGTTTGTTCAACAGAAATATATTCTAGCCCTAAGCTTTTCTCAAGCCCTAACAACAATTATCTGCAAGCTTCTCACGGAGGTCAGGCAGATCATACATTTCTAGATCTAATGTTTTTTCATTGCATAGCTATGGGGAATTAACAGGTTACACATGAAAAAGAGAAGACGCTTAGCCATAACTCTACCTCTTCTTGGTCAAGAAAGTGGAGTATTGTTTATTTCTGTGAAATCATTGTGCTTTGCAGATTCAAATAAAAGCTCGCTCAAAACATGGCAAGTGACTTACCTCAGGATTCTGCACAAATAGTCTTATGCAGTCAACAAAGCTGATGAGAAAAAATGGGAAAAGATTGCAGGATAATCTCTCCACGGCTGCTGCTTCAATCTATTCACTATACACGAAAAGTAGATATAAAAATATTGGTGTTTTAGAGCTACTAGATTATTGAGCTCCCTACATGCATGCAAAATGTGGTGGCAGAGACAAGGCACGTGAATTGCTTTGCAGAATACCACCTACCACCACGTACCCCGCAGTCCAGTAGTAGATTCAATATATTAGAAAAACAAACAAAACAAAGAATGATATGTCTTGCATGGTCTATAAGAGCTAAGTTATATCGGTCAGATTAAAGATTGCATGAAGATCTTTTGTAATTCTTTTCGAAGCATATATTAATGAATAGGAGGGGTCTCTAACAAATATTCGTTGTGTCGATTGAAGTTATTAAGGATATATTATTTTTTGTTTTCTCTAATGGGGACATGTGGCAGGGGCAAGATTGATGGTGGTGGATTGGGAAATTTGTATTATTTGTAACATTCATTTGATTTTTTAACCCTAAACCCTAATCATCATGGGGAGGAGGGGCTCCTTCAATGAAAATTAGAGTGATATTTAGGGTTCCGTTTATTACACTGCCTTGTCAAATGTAGACTAGAATTTTTTTCAAGTAGTGCATTTTATTTGAGAGAATGTAGTTCCCATCCTTATCTTAATTATGGTTGTTTCGGCTTCAAACTTTAAATGTGAATTTCTGAATTTTTATAACCAAGAAAAGTGGCAAACAGTTGAATACATAAAACTCATCTTACATATTTACAAAGCAGCCATGATGCTGATATTCTAAAGTTTCCTTCCACATTCTAAACAAAAGGATATGATTTGCACAAAATCAGACCAAAAACTCTCTGTAATTGACCTTCCACAACTCTTCGGCGTACCTATTGCACACCAGGGTGCCATTGCTAGTTAATCATAATATAGACTAAAATGGATCTCTTTTTAAAAGGCATAAATCAATCACCACTATTGTTGTTAGAATACATGACATTGTGAACGAATAAAAAGTACAATAATAATTTTAAGAAACTCATATCCACAAAAGTCACTTTAAGAAGCTTTCTTTTCTAAGAATGTCAGCACGCGCTTGAAAAAACAAGTAACAGCAACAAAAGCCACTAGTTTATAGTCGCCCCATTTGTTGGGCTATCACATCATTCGTTACACCAAACAAGAAGGTAGGGCATCTCCACATAACTATTTCAGGTGAAAACGTGGGACTCAATGCGCCTGCACCCTCTGCATTTTCCTCGCCTTTTCCTTGAGCATCCCTTGTGACAACTCTTTCTTGTTTTGGCGTTTTCATTCTCTTCTTCCACATCTTGGTGAGGTGTGGATGGAACTGGAATCATTTCCTCTTTTACCTTAATCTTGGCCTCCAGAGCGCAAATCACATCTTTCAACGCTTCACAGGGCTCCTCGACTTTATTCATCAAAACCTCTATAATTTCTGCACAAGTCATTTCCGCCCCAGAATCCATCTTCTCCTTCACTGCTGCAAACAGAGGATGGTCCTCAACCTGCAAATAATTGAAGGCAAGAGATTTAAATGCATCGAAAGTGCAGAAGGAGAGGAGAATGTGCATGTCCATCCGCCCACTTCGGAGCAGGGCAGGATCAAGCATTTCCTTGTGATTCGTTGTAAACACAATAATGCGCTCCTCGCCGCAGCAGGACCACAGGCCGTCCGTGAAATTGAGCAAACCAGACAATGTAATGCCGCTCCTTTTCTGCTCTTCTTGATCGCCCGTTGGAGGATTCGAAACCCTATCAGCCAGATTGAGCGAGCAGTCAATGTCCTCAATAATAATCACAGATTTCTCTTTCGTTTGGGTGAGAAGCGCGCGGAGCTCGGTGTTGTCATTCACCTGCGTGAGCTCCAGATCATAAACATCGTATCTCATGTAGTTAGCAATGGCAGCTATGAGGCTCGATTTCCCTGTTCCAGGCGGCCCGTGAAGAAGATACCCGCGCTTCCAGGAACGCCCAATCCGTCTGTAAAATTCTTTTCCCCTCTTAAAACGGTCGAGATCCTTCAGAATTCTGGACTTGAGCAGGGGATCGAGAGCGAGAGAGGCGAAGGTCGTGGGATGTTTGAAGGGGACTCCTGTCCATCCTTCACCCCAAAGAGCGTCCCCTGCATTGGTATACAGTGTGAGGTCTTTGTTGAGCGTATTAAGCTCTGCTGCGCGATTTGTAATGTAATCGAAGTAAGCGCAGAGGAAGTCTCTGTCTGGCTTCTCCGCTCTGAGAGTAAATCTCCGCCTCTCGTTCGCTGCATTGCGGTCTCCTCCCCCTTCTCCATTGCGCTGCTCAAGGAGGGCACTGTGAGTCCACCATACCTTGACTCCCCTGAAGCTGTCCTCTACCACCTCATCAAACGCTGGGCAGAACCCCAAATTGGTGGAATTCCTGGCACGAAACACAGTCAGTCTTCGGGTACGGGCAATGCAATCTACGCCGTCGAGATAGCGCTCAACGATTTCATACAGTTCGTTGGCGTTGACTCCATGACTGTCCTTGAATTCGGGAATATCCAGATGGTACTGGGGAGGGTTGAAATAATCCTTAATAGATGATAACCAATCCATTAAGATTTGGTGCAGGTGTGGGGGAAGAATGTTTTGCAGCAGCGTGAAAAGACCGATAAATGACCATATTTTTGCAATCAGATCCTCCATCGTCAACAGAAATTCAAACAGAATTGATCCCTTTTGTTTAGAGAAATCTGTACGAAGGTATGGTGATGTATTGGAGCTATTTAATGTCGCAGGAGATGACTTCGGATGAAGTTGCCTCCCCACATCGCAAATGTGCGCGTTACTACGCGGAAATTACCCTGACGTGTATAGCTTTACTCCGTGTGACAATGGCCTGAAACGCGGAACTTTACTTTTTAAATCTTGCGGACAAGAAGCGGCATCATTAAATTTATTTATTTATTTTAATAAAGTTTTTGATGGATTATTAATTAGTAGCAATTGCACCTTGT
Organism: Sequoia sempervirens; assembly: GCA_007258455.2. Classification (NCBI taxonomy): domain Eukaryota; kingdom Viridiplantae; phylum Streptophyta; class Pinopsida; order Cupressales; family Cupressaceae; genus Sequoia; species Sequoia sempervirens. The sequence continues at coordinate 4,595 of VDFB02146389.1, read as the reverse complement.
GTGCAATGGGTATTTGGTTGGAATAGATAACAATTTGTCATAATAAGAAAAGGTAGAAATGGAAAGAATTTGATGCAACCGATTGTTTAGCTTAAAGGATTATGTTTAGATATATTGTTTGAAATGGATCAACCTTAATAAAATAGAAAAATATAATTTGATAATAAATTGCTATATGCAACAAGTGCTCATTGCAATTCTTGAGCACTTGTTGTATACTTGTAAAGGCATTTTGTTATGTCATTTTGAAATAAATATTTTGAAATGCAACTTTATTTATTTTGCACATAATACTCAACATATTTGTTGAGTATTGAATTGTTTTGTAGTTTTGGATACAAAATTGTGTTAAATTTAGCATTGAGTCTCCTTTCATAGAAATATACACATCAAAGTTAAGATTGATACTTAAAGGAGCACATTTAGTCATATACAAACATATTATAAAGTAGAAGAGTGAAATTTTGGTGTATAAAAAGATTTAAAACTTTTATATATGTAAATCGCGTAACCTTAATCCTAAACCCTAACTCTAACCATAATCCTAACCCTAACCCTAACCCTATTGCAAAACCTAACCCTAACCCTAACATTGTGCTTAACTATGATATACCACTAACCATAATCCTAACCCTAAACTTAATCCTACCCAAAAACTTAACCCCAACCCTAACATTGTCCCTAACTATGATATAGCCCCTAATGATAACCATAATACTAACCCTAACCCTAAACCATAAACCATAACCCTAACCCTAAATCCTAACCTAACCCTAACCCTAATCATGATGTAAATCTTAACCCTAACCATACCCCTAAATTCTGACGCTAACTCTAATTCTAACTTTGACCCTAACCCTAACCCTAAATCTAACCCTAGCCCTAACACTAACCCTAACTCCTTTAATGCTTAACCCTAACCCCACTAAACCCCTAACTCCCCACTTTAACCATAATCCCAACCCCAACCTCAACCATAATCCCAACCTCTGCTTAACCCTACCCCAAAACCCAACCCTAAGCCTAACACTATCCCTAACCATAACCATAATCCTAACCCTAATAATATAATACTATATAATTATATATTAATTTGCATCACAACTACTACTAGCTTATATATATATAAAATAAGCCAAGAGATATCCTTCTCGAGGCACCTATTGCATCTTAATTTGTTAAAAAATAGATGCCACGAGAAGGATATCTCTCGGCTTATATATATATATATATTTGCATTTACAAATGCACAACAGTGATTCATTTTTAACATGAAATGATTAATAACTTGTACGTGTAACTTATCTTAAAAAGTATAAAGGGAAGCTATGTATTGGTTTTAGCTGTTTAAAAGCTAACATTAAGTCATTATTATTTGCTCTGATAGATTAATAGTTAGCACCTCTGTTCTGGGAGCCGTATAACACGACAGTTTTATATAATTCTAACATTAAGACAATTATTTATCGTGAGGAAACTATATGAGGAGTATGTAGGAAAACAACACTCACAAGAGTTAACTCAACTTCTTTTCACAATACAATCTTAGACTGTCATTTATGTAGTATATCTGAATAGTTCACCATTGTATTTTCTTCAACAAATTATATATCAAAGAATTCTAGTGAAGAGTAGATAAAAATTGACACTAAAGTCGATCCTTGTCCAGGCACATAAGCATTAGCTACAAAATATAGACATCTGATCAAATTTTGGAGGTCACAACGTTAAAACTGCAGAAAACAATTAATAGTTTATCATCTTCATTGGTAAACACTTCCACAAAAGAGAAACACATTATTGCTTATTACTAATTACTTTAAAAAAAAAGAAAAATATATTATATTAATGTCCAAAAGTGACCAAAACAATTCAGTGAAACCTGAAAAGCACATTAGGTCACAATACAACTATAGTTGAATAATCAACAAAATAGTATCAGTCTCAACTAACAAAATGAAACAAATTCTTTAGTAAAGTTCTGACAAAACTTCTAGCTGTCTCAAAAAAAAAAAAAAACAGATAAAATATCTTTCAATCAATAGCAAATACCACACATCTAGCTAAATGAATTTCATAGTTTAGGAATCAATTATTCTTAGTTTAAAACACTAACTATTAAACGGGTAAATATTATAGACCAACGAAGAATTTTTCTATTGAAACAAATTAATTTTATAATAAAATAGCAAAAACCTTGTTACCATATTGTCCTAGGGTTGCTTGTGTGCTCAAATTTAGTGTTTTAGAATTGATGAGTATTGTATTGGCAAGTTCATCAATGCTTATGCAAACCAAACTGAAACCCTTGACTCATGAAATAAGCATCTTATAAATCTTTTTATGAAATCATTACTGTCAAAGATGAGATTACATTTAATCATGAACAACTCAGACTTCACAAAATCATCATAAATATGAGACAACAGCTAAACAAGTAATACAACTTGGCACAAATGTTACCAAATTGTCTTGGGAATCATAATGACTTGGAAGCAACTCAATATTCAGATTATCAATAGGAATCAGGCCCACTCTGCACTCTAATCTCAAATATCTTTTTTATTTAGTGAACCATTAATTTTCATTTGTTGATTAGGAAACCATGTTTATCACACTAGCCTAACCTATCCAACCTATATGATGGTGGTGGATCCTCTTATGATGCTGGAAGTTAGAGAATGAGTAACCAGTGTGCAATAATCAGTTGTAGTAACCCTCCAATGATTCCCATAATATTGCGATCAGTAGTATGACTTCCCAATTAACTGTCTAGAGTTACATGGTTCATTACAAAACACCTTTGACAACAAAGGGCTAGATTCTATTTGTTGTATCCACATGTGGTTTCCAGTTTGAGATTAATTTTTGTAGGGAGATCTTATTTGAAATATCCATCTCTACCTAAATTTGAGTAAAAATGGCATAGGAGAAAGTAGAGGTTTCAAGAGCAGTTGTCATATAATCACTAAGGGGGTTTCCAATAGCTTGCAATGAGAGTCGATCCAAGATGGAGAGGGTGATTAGGTAGCTTGACCCAAATAGGAACCACCTTAAAGGTTTCCATCAAAGTTTTAAAGGCTGAAAGCCATGGTTTCATTAGGAGAAAATGATTCCCCCTTCCAATAGTCATTTCTAGCTACAAGAGATCCATTTGTGCACCTCTAGAATAGGAGGCCAAAACTTTTAAAATCTACTTATCACTCCATTTTCCCCATAGTAAGCTTCCTCCTAAATTTTCTCCCCAAAGAATACAAGAGGGCATTGCCCGGTGCATTTCAGTGGAACTAGTTTATCAATGTTGTGAAGTCTCTTCACTAGCACATTTGTTGCATTTAAAGATGCTCCAACTAACCACTCTACCCCTTAAGCAACAATTTTAAAAGATTTTGGGAACCCCAATGGTAGTTGATGATAAAATTGTTCTTGAGGGGGCAGACCCTTCTAGATCATTTTATGTTCTACAGGATGAGGAATCATCTACTTGAATTCCATTATAGAAGGCTCTTTTAGTGTTGTTCACCAGGCATAATGGGAACCACTGCACTAGCTGACCTTGAGTAATTTTTTGTGCCCAAACTTATCTTCTTTAACATTGCACAATACCCCAACACACCAACAGTGTTGCGAGAGTCAAGGTTAACAGAAGGAGCAATAGTTGTTGCATAATTTTTTTTTCATTATTATGGTTGATACTTGATACCACAATGTTATAAACTTCTAAAACTTAATTGTGAAACAAATGTACTAAAAAGAAACCAATGGGGAAATGGGCACACAAGAATATGCATATGCATGCCTATTTATTAATAAGGGAAGATGTTACATCCATTGAAATTTACATTGAGTAAGTTGCTTAATTATGTTATTTTACATATTAACTTATACAATATGATAAAACATTTATAACTTATGCAGTCAAGGATTCATGTGCCCAATGAAGGACAAATGAATCCAAGAAGCCACACACACACACCCAATTAGATTGCAATGACAACCAATAGTAACAGTATCTTAATGTTTGAAAATTTAGAAAGAAGTAATACAAAAACTTAGTTAATTCAAATGTGTCATAAATTTCAACTATAGCTCCACTTGTAGATACTTTTTCCAAGGTGTTAGCCTTACAGTGATCTAGAATAATAATTTATTGCAGCTATAGGCATACAACCTACTTTGAAAATATACATTATTAACTTGAAATTCATCCCAAGTTCATTGACTAGCATGAATGAATCGTCGATCCCTTTGTCACAGTCCTCGCTTTTTCTTGGGTATTCTACTTCCCTATCTCCTAGGGAAACAAAAATGATATTAAATTGAATGAAGTTCACCTGCCCTCAGGACCCACAATTTCCAAAAGTTTTTGTTGCAATCACTATAATTACCGACCTTATTCCATGATTTGGTGTTAACACCCAGTAGTTAACACAAATGGTAGAAAAAAAATACCTATTGTAGAAAATAACCCCATGAGTTAATTGTCGGCATAAAGTGATAGTCAGAATAACAATTGCTTATCATATTCAACATTCTAATTGCCATTAATAGGGACGAGCTCTTGGGCCCCATCAAACAGTTAGCAGGTAGTAAAA